>LD344114.1:30952-46827 GCA_001465055.1 Ptychodera flava | reverse complement strand
TCTCTCCTATCTATTCCTCTCCACACCACAGTCTACCTCCTCTTTCTGCCAGTGTCTGTCTGTGTCTCTTTGTCAATCTGTCTCAATGTCTCTCTTTTCGCGCCAGTCTATCGATTAGTCTTTGTCACTCGCACAGCAAAAACAAAATCTCAAAGTACTCCAATATCACACCAGTATCATCAATGCTACAGACAGGTTACTACAGCAAACATGCTGTTCAGATAAACTGTTCAAAACAAACAGCTGCCACTCTGAAAATGCAGATGGCATTATCGGTGATTTGTTATGTAAGTTTTAAAAAATGCATATCTTTACAGTCTGTTGTTACACAATATGAATGGAAAAAACATGCTATCCAGCAACACAATGTCACTGTTAATGTTTACATCAGTGGCAAAAGTCAACCTTAGAAGTTTAGACCACCACTTTACAAGGCATGCACATAAGGGTACCATACAACCATTCAGCCTACATTATTTCATAAAATTTACCTATGAATTTTCCTCAAAATACGGAAACACCGCGAATTCCACAAATAGCAATATGAACATAGTTTAAACAAATTCAAGGAAAATGAATTTTATTACAATTGTTTTCCCACAAATCCATTACTGCTGAACAAGCCACGTTTTCCCATTGTAGGCCATAACCACAGCAAGCTGAAGGACGTTCCCATGGGGCGAATATAACCATTCCAGCAACACATAATATCTCAGCTCCACTGTGTGACTGGACAGCATGTTTCTATGTCTATAAACACAGATCTACACTAAGTACAAGACAGGGGGTCTGTGAACTCACCCTTTGGCGATACACTACTTGACCAGTGCGTATATTTTCTTTGGTTGGTGGTGGAGGCAATGCTACCTGTTGCTGTGGGGTGCTTTGTCTGTCAAGCAAAAAAAACAAAAAAATAATTATGGATGATAGAAAACAAAAGAATTAATTATTACAGACAATAAAAATTCTATTGTCAACAAGTTTAAACAATATCTGGTTTTGTTTGCATAGATTCCAAGCAGAGCTCTGCAGGTCAGTTATGCAACAGAGCTGCGGTACTTTTCACATTTAAAAAATAGCAATCAATATCAGTATCTTCTGATACTATTTTCATAATTTTTTTACTGAAAACAAAACAAAACTTGTGATTTCCATCAAAGTATGTTGACATATTTCACATATCATTCACAAAACATTGCGAGCAATGTGCAATTTTATGGTTCACAAAATTTAAAGAATTCTAGTTTGGACTGAAATTCATTTGTCAATATAACAGTATTGGATGAGACAAACACGCAGTCTGTTGTGACAAGTTGAATACCTGACATTTCAACATAACATTTGGAGTTGAGACTTCACGAGGTATTTCACAGACACAACAAATATGCTATAAAGTTATAGATGATTGAACTTTATCAAATGTTGGTAAAAAGCATAGCCATCTATAATTACATGTACAAAGATTTTCCATATCTACAGAATTGTGTCATCAAGATTAATGGTGTGGCAGACAAACCAACATCTATAGATGAAATGAGACAATGAATATATTTATATACCTGCTTAACCCTTTGAGCGCCAAAGTCAATTTTTGTCACATTTAAAAAATAAATGCCAGTCAAATTTTTAAGGATTTTGCCAAAATTTTGTTAAGAAACTGTAGCCTATAAAATGTATTGACCATTTGGTTCTAAATTATCAAAAAAATTACAGAAAAATTCATAAAAATTGGTAAAACGTTGCACTAAAATTTTGGTGGGAAAAATTACAGCACTCAAAGGGTTAAACAATACAAGTTTCCTGGTGGAAGTCAAGAGATAGTTCAAACATTGATATACTGGTAAAACTTGTGTTGACGTAAATGGAAATCAACCAGCAAGGTATATATGGACACATTTGATTCATTTGTGATCAGTATGGGCTGACCTACACGTCATTGCCATTCCACACATTATTATTATGCACTTTATGACTGTTTTATGACTGAAATTATCAGTCTGAAGGTTTCATTAGCACATGTCATAGACTGTAAATCTAGCCTCTTATGTCCAATGACCAATACACTTTGACATTTCTGAAAGCCATGAAGCACACTTAAAATGCCCTCTGACCTTTCGTATTTTGTTCATGAAAGTATCCCCAACCCACGTCCACCCACCCATTATAATGAACAGGGTTGTAATTAACAATGAAACACCATGGTTTGGTACAAACCCATTGTTATCAATGGTAAATCTGGACGTGTTACAGCTGTTATAGAAGAATTTGGGGCAGACACATTATCAAGCTTAACTGTTCTACCACTAGGCTGTGGTATGTCCCCATTGTTTTTTTACGATGTTATGAAATTATAGGACAAAGGGGTGAAAGATTTAAACACTGACGGCAAAACATATCAGCAAAATGGCATAAAAGACAATTTTACAGCTGTGTGTTACACCCATTATGATTTGAAAATGAAGTTATTAGTGATAATGCGTATCTCGACTGCCAACATATCGCCTTGAGGCACTGGCTGACACCATAGGGGCTAGCATAAGTGTCCGCTCCAGAGGTGGGGCAGGGAAACGGATGTCTTGGTCTTAGCATAGGTGTGGTGTTGCTATTATTAATTTAATACGCTGGACTATGAAATTGCCAATAAAATGTATTTGTCCTGTGATTACCATATGCTTAGTTTTATCACTATGTTGCATCTATTATATGATGTGTTTGATTGTCTAATGCGCTAAAGCAAGCAAGGTTAATTTACTAATCTGTGGACGTTGTCACCAGAATATCACCGGATTAACTTTGACAAAGTCAAGCAACAAACACACAAATATGCCCTTGCTGGTGCATTGGCAGAGTAAAATCAAGCAGTCAGCTGTAAAATGAAAGAGGCTTAACCCTTTCACCACCATGGTTTGTCCCAAATCCATTGTTTTCTATGGTAAAGTTGGACCTGTATACAGGGAACTGGGGGTGAAAGGGTTAAATACGCATCAGATAATGGACAAAACAGTGATAAAACGTAGTGAAAGATTATCACAGGACAAATACATGACACAAGATAAAAACACCTAAGGTTGGTAGTAGAAATCTTTATTGGCAATATCATAGTCAAACGTGGCAGCAAGAAACCTGTGTTGAAACCAAGACACCCCTACCCCCCCTTCGGGACGGACATTTTCGCTACCCCCTATGCTGACACTTGCATCATAGACCTTTATGCAATTCTGGCCATAAAGCATGCAACATATTACTAGCTGATATTGTCAGTTGTCTTCAACACAAATACACATCAAAATTGTGGCCAATATTCCATATCATCAATGTTATGTGTAGTTTGTCTTTACATTAAATAACCTATGAAAATACTACTTCGGGATTGTTGTACAGCTGATATCGGTTCAGTTTGTGGCATCATGGAAGAATTACTTCGCAAGTTTCCAGGGGCAACAGAAGCACGTTAATATGTTCATGTTAACTTTCTGATGGGATTTCAATGAAACAATCCATCTCTCTTCATTTATGTATCACATGCTTGTTCCATTTTGAAAATTGTGTTCAGAGGATGCAAATGAAATGAGGCAAATCTAGTAAATTTGCATGAATATATTGAAACAACACTCATTAATTTAAAACACTTTGCGCACATTTGCATGGATACTTGAGCTTCACACATTTAAAGGTAGTGGAATCGATCCCAGGGATCGAGTTTGTTCCAGTCTGTAAGAGGTGTCATAGCCTTTTGTTTTCCATTGAAATTGTAATCTAGTCAGTAAATTTCCTGGCAAGATAATCTGACGCCTGAACCATGCCTTTAATTCTCTCGTAAAGAACCTGAAGTGATGGGCAACATCTGAAGGCAAATGGTGTGATCTTTGCTACCTGTTAGTTTCTGTTGCACAGTCAACAAGTGATTATTCTTTATTAGTAAAGGAAACCAATGTAGGTCAAGGTTGAGGTGCCCCAGAACATAAAGCAGATGTTTACAAATACTCATATGTGAGGCTAAATATTTATCAAAAAGTTGAATATCAAAGCTGTTTTTGGACGATATACAGGATTTTTTCTTGTTACGACAAACAATAATATTCATCAGTTGATTCATCTTGTGAGAACATGCTGTTCACAGCACAACTGTCATTAGCATAATATTTTGTATAGAAAGTAGAGGAGGATAGCCCTTAGCTCTTGAATCAATGGAGTTCAGTGTCCATACTGTTTCATGGGACTCATGAGTTCAACATATAAACATTAGAGTAAAATCAACGGTAAAATGCAAGAGGCTTACATGCAAAATGATGGGGAACTATTGGTTACATTATCAACACATTGCTTACAAAATGGAAATTTAAAAAAATATATGAATAAATAAATGTAAAACGAATATTTCCATGTTGAAAACTTGTATTTCATTTACTGGGGTTGTTCATAATTTTAAAAGGTATATCAATGAAAAGACTGTACTGTATAAGGGGACTATATGAAGCATACATTATGTCAATGAGCAAACCTATATTTTGATTCATGATGCTTGTATAAGGATAACAACTGCACATATCAGTTCAGAATGTGCAAGTACTGACTCAAGAATATTTTACATGTAACTGAGATGCAATGGCAAAATTCTACAGCCATTCACAATGCTCACTATCATCTAAAATATGAAGGAAATACTGAGGAATCTAATGGACAAGCTTCATTTTTTGTGAATTTTAACTGAAATTTCATGAAATCCTTCGCTTGCGATGCAAAGTGTGTTAACAAGCACACTATCTGAGAATGGAAATTAAACGATAATGACTGACTTTGAATGGGGAATATTCACTGCCCTAAAAATTGTGCACTACTTGCAAATTTTCATGGAATTAAATTTCACAATTTTGACTTGTGAGGAACCATTGCTGTCATTAAAACAATGGGATGTATTGTCGTTCGACACTTTCGCTGTTTGTCGACATAAATAGCAAAGTTAAATCGCAGTGAATTTATCAATGACGTCTCAAACAACAACATATTTTAATTCAATTTTCATAAAAATGAATGTTTTTATGGTATGTTATTTTGCTCACTAATACCACAGAGAGAGTCAATTTGTCATTTATCCACTGAAGTGAAACTCAAAAGGAAAACATGAGCACTTTGATGACATAACTTTTGGTACATGCATGTTTGTGGCAGATATTACAGAGTCAAAGTGCTCATTGATCAAAGTCTCAACCTTGGCGGGTGCATGGTTCTGATGGCTGATGATGACACTTGATTTAGACAGTGAAGCAGAAACACTTCTCACATTCATGAAATAAAAATTCACCTGCTTGATATCAAACTATACAGCCTCATGCAAAATAGAAGTGATACCAATATACAAGGGAGAATATGTGTGACTGTAACAAATGGCAATATTTTCATCATTTTTGTTCTAGAATAGATTTTCTTTGTCTTTTCCATAGAGTAAGCTGGATTACAGAGTATTATTTAGCCTTTCAAAAAAAACACATTGAATGTGTATAATATGAAATGTTATTGTTGAAAAATGTAGACTAGTCCACTTTAAAATTCACTTATCTACAATATCATTAGATATTCCGTGATTACAGGCTCTACAAAGACAAGTTAAACATTGGCCATTTGGACATGAGTTTGGAAGTAAATATCGGAAAATATATCAACAGTTACAGCTCAAGGAATTTTAACGACGTACTATCTGGCTTAATTATTAAATCCATTACAACCTAAGGCTTGGTAGGAGTATGGTTGCAATAGTAGGCAAAACACATTTACAGAATAAATAATTTCTTCCAGGTGACAAAAATAACCCATATGATGTCAAAAGATCTCTAGAACCTCTGTCAATATAGAAGGTGAAGCCAACTTAGGATATTTCATGCTTTGAAATCGAAAGTTTTTAACTTTAAGCTGAAACTTTCCCTAGGGAAACATTAAATCGTTTTTTAAATGATAAAAAGCAAAATTAAGGGATCATCGTGGTTTGGTTTTTAAAGAAACAAATTATCAAAAATTTAATGATGTTTGAAATTCAAAATGGCCATTTCACGGTGTGTTTAATAGCTGCGGGTAAACATTAAATTTTCGATTTTCACAAAAACAAGATGTTGTAAATTTCTCCCACTCCACATGGCTACAAAAAGAGTCAATGCACACAGCAGACTGGAAAAGCATTGTAAACATTTGAGTGTCTCAAATACTGTCCCCAAGGCACATGCTACCTGATCTAACCACGATATTTTCAATCGAGATCATCTTACCTTTCGTTCTGTTTGTCCAACAACGTATACTCCTCGTTCACATTCTGGCTAAAAGCTGGGTTGCTAAACTGTGCACGTTTCCTATCTAAAAATAGACAATAAAAAAAACCCCAGTATGACAAGAAAAGTTAATATCATTCATTGTAGTTTAATATTTATGACTTTCATTGGCACCAATTAAAACCAGTATATATTTCGCTTTTTTGTTTCTCTGGTATGGTTCCACCTTTACATCTAGATAGCCCTACATAAATATCAAACTTTGCGACAGAATAAAAACTTTGTCGCTGCAAAGAGCCAAAGTGTTTAAACAGCATGTTCAGGATGCCGCAATGCCACAGCTTGTTATGTTATTGAAAAACATATATAACCATTTACTCACGCAAGACTTATTTCAATAATGTTGAAAAATTTAAACCATCTGTGTATCTGTAAATTCATTTCTACTTCAATGGTTTATAAGTAAACTGGATTACAGGAATTTTGTTTATTATTAATATTTCTCTCTGACTAACTGATTCTGTCAGAGGACTTGTTGTTAAACATAGCGAAAAAAAATGTATTATTTGATGGAAAAAGTGTCGACTGCATCAATGTGGCGGTACATATGCAAAAATGTGGAGGCAAGCCTCTGATGTAAAAATGTGGTGCAAGTATAGAAAACAAAAATAATGTCGTAGTGTTTAACCCTTTGAGTATTGTAATTTTCCCCACCAAATTATCCAACCAACACCAATTTATCCAACCAAAATTTTTGTGTAACATTTCACCAATTTTTATGAATTTTTCTGTAATTTCTTTGATAATTTTGGACCAAACAGACATCACATTTCACCGGTTGCAGTTTTTTATCAAAATTTTGGCAAAAAATACGGTAAAAACCTGACTGGAGTATGGTTTATAAAGAGGACAAAAATTGGCTTTGGCGCTCAAAGGGTTAAGTGTTCACCATAAGAACAGTGTGGTGAGTATCAAATACAAAGCACGGGACCGAATACCCTGGTTCACCAAAGGGTCACACAAAACATTTGCTAGTAAAACAACCGTGGCTGCAAGTAGAAATTGATAAAAATTGAGAGCATTACAAATCTTTTTCATCTTGCTGATACAGGCAAAACTCTCTCTTGAATATATCACATTTACAGTACATAAATAAGTCATTTTGTTTCCCTGTGAGAACTTTTGCGTCGAGAGATTAGAAAGGTTTTGTGCCTGCCCATGATTGATGAACAGCGGCAGCTCTTTTTTTCGAAATTGTAAAGTATAGCTGTACCCAAAGGCAAACAGTACACACAGTGCTGATAACAGTCTCAAGCTGGCTTGGGGAGATTTTTATCCAAGCAGTACTTGCCAGTGTTCAGTTTATATGTAGGATGATCTCTGTCCCATGACAAAACAGACAGAATCATACTTTTTCTGCTTTTACTTCAATCTGGAACTCCGGGATGTGAAATCTACTTGCCAGGCATAGGACACAATCATGACGTCTCATTTCTACATCTCGTTACATCAAAACAACGATCTAACAAAATATGTTCAGAGTTAGGAATAACGGTGAATGAAAATGTATCAATGATTCTCTGAACCAGACAATCACACAAAGCCAAAACACAATTTGTAAATGGTTTATTTTCAGATAAAATCCAGGTTTTTCCATCCTGGTGAACATGTAGTATTTTTCACTTGTCATTATGAATCAAGTCTGTCTGATGCATGGTATCTTCTGTTAAAATTTGCAAGGCACAGGCTAGAACAATGCTTGAAAGTCGAGACTGTATGACAGCAGAGAACAGTGCAGTGTTGGACACATTTGGCTACATTATGCAGCATTTAGAAAAAAAATAAAACTAAGACAATTTATGCAAATTTCTCATGTTTCAGGCATGCTTTATTGTACCAACTAACATGTTACAAATGGCCAATTATGATAAAGTTTAGTTTTGAACATGACGTTTCATCGGTGGTTCATCTTGGTAAAACTCAGTAAATGTACATCCAACATTAATTGAATAATTAATGACAACGTGTTAATAACTGCAGGCAAGTCTGTTTTTATCACATTTATTTTTAATTTAAAGGTTCAAGGCACTGGTGCATATTTTCAATGTTGAAGCTAGCTCTCAATTTCGTGTACCGGTACAACATTTTAAATTTAACTTTCTTGCTGCTGTTTCTGCCTTTTGATTTCTGCCAATTTTGTTCATCAGTTGATGTTTTTCCTCTCGAGCATACAGAGTATTAAAGGACAAAGTCCCTAATATTTTGATCTTTTTACATGAATTTTGTTTGATGTGAAAAGTAGTTTGTGGTATCAACTTTTTGAAACACACTGAAATACTGGTCAACTGCGCACAACCTCAACTCTGCTTACAGCCTGACGAGATTAACCCTTTGAGCATCAAAGTCAAAATTTGAGTCTCTTTTATATAATATACCCTAGTCATTTTTTTTAAGATTTTTGCCAAAATTTTGATAAAAAAAAGGTAGCCAATGAAATGTGATGTCCATTTCGTCAAAAATTATAAAAAAATAACAGAAAAATTCACAAAACTTAGGAAATATGTTGCACTAAAATTTTGGCGGAAAAAATTGCAGCACTCAACGGGTTTAACATTCAGTGTAACATTTTATGGCCCGTATCAAAAAAATCAAGTTGGTGTACAACTCTCACCATGCGTACCTGAAAATACAATGTTACAAAAATTTGGACCCGATGCAAACTGTTGTAATGAAATCTTAATTTGTGGTGCCTTTCATACAGATAAGGATTGCAAGTTTTCCTTAAATTATAGCATTGTTTATCTGTCATAGGAAAGCAAGTCGGAAAGGGAAAAATCCATTTTGTCGTCATGTCACACAAAAAAAAATATCATGTTTGCATTCAGCAAAGGGGTAATTTTTTTACACTTTTGCAGTTATGTACCGTCATTATTTTGTACACTGAGTGACATGATACGAGTATTTCAAGTTTTCTTGATATCACAAAAATGTCAAAAAGGAGCAACTTTGTCCCTTTAAATGCCATATGCAAATAGTCAACTTTTGTGCTGATTCATTGACGTTTTCAAACTACAAAGAGATCATAACATTTCATCTTTACTAACTTAGAGATACAGAGAAAACAATCCACTCACCTTGATCCGGTTTATTGTAGACAATTTTTGGCAGGGGGATCTCCATTCCGGAGTTCAGACTTTCCAGTCTGGCTGGCAAGCCACTCTGTACAGCTGCTATCAACTTCAATGCAATGTAAAACTGACTTCGTCCAAAATGTCCTATTCTTGTAGCACCACAGAGAACACTTATCTGAAATAATGGGGAAAAAATTGTACAGAATGTGACACAAATCACAGCTAGGAGGAGACAAACTGTACATGACATTGTAACATCGTTGATCGCGATTGCAGGTTTATTACTAAATATAGCTGCATGCGCGCGACTTTCGTACAAATATGCCTGAAATTCCGACAAATTTTGTCGTTGCATGCACAGCTGTTGTTGTATCTTGTAGTCTGAGCCATCAATTCATACGAATAAGTGTAACTTTTAGTTGCCATTGTAACACTAGCAGCTTATATTGTCGTCGTTTATGCAGGAAATGCAGACGAATATTTATTTATGCATATTAATGAGAGAAAAACATGACGTCATTTGCGATCTGTGCTATATAATGTACCGGTATAAGCCCTTATGCTTGGTCAGTCGCTTGCTTGTAGGTTTCGGTGGGAGCATACCATACCCAGGGGGTATTGAAAAGGTATGTGCTGCCGGAATGGGTTACTTTTTCATGAAAAAATCCCAATACATGGGTCGATTTTTCATCTGAAAAACCTCTAAACATTGGTCGATATAAAAGCAAATGTCCCATGCTTTAGGAAAACCTTCACATCTAAAACAATAAAGGTGAAAATTCCCAAAATTTGACAAAGAAATCACTATAAACAATGAGTCATATTTTTGGAATAGACATGGATAGATTTTTTCAACTCGGGCAACACACCTCCGTATGAAAATATGTCAGTGAACTAGTTCATTTTTTGCCTGACAAAATGGCCCGTAACCTCTTACTGCAATGAGTAATAACGACAACATTGTCAAATATGTAACGTTGAATACTGGCTTTCCGCTCGGAAAATTCAGCCACTAAAAATTCAACTAAACGTGTGTGTCTCTTCACTTGTCCAACGATTATACAGTATATAGACACTACTGAATTTCACCGAATTGGCAGAATAATGGCCCCTGAATGCCAGCTTCTTGGTACTCTGAAAATCAAATACAATATCTAACAGTTTGGCAGTTCAGTGTCACAGACCAGAAGGGTCTATGCTGATCTGTGCAATGTGTTGTTTCAGAAATTGATGGAGAAGATATTGAAAAAACATCTCCCTGATGTAAGACAGATCATCTACATGATCTGATCCTTGAAGTGCGAAATATTAGCATTCATTTATGCAAATATATTCATAATTATTGTTTGAGTATGCAAATCTCAAGATAATGAGTCTATGAATGGACAAGACTGGTATTCATGTACCTCAGACCCTTCCTTTGACAGACTGTTTCATCTCAAAGCTACATGTAGGTTGCACTGAAGTAGACTTCACAAATGCATCATACGTACACACTAAAATTTTCCTCTCTGCAGATTGGTCAAAATATTTTGACACTGTGAAACCCATGAGAACAATATACAGGCGTATAATCAGCAGGTGGCACAAAATCTTGAAACCTGAAAGCAATGTCTTCTTTCTATATCATTTGCATTCTTCAAATGAAAGTTGTTTTCATATTTTTTCTCATTACCTAAATGCATCCACACACTGATTGATTTACTGCATTTCTGCTTGGATTTTGCATTGAAATTTCTCGTCTCCATTGAAACCAACATTCTCAACACTCGTTAAAAGCAGCTGTGCTTCACTGAACCAGAGAGTTTCTCACCGAAAAATTTAAAGGTATCAACAAATCCAGAGAGCACTCCAAACTCCAAACTACAGCCTTAGGTGTGATAGGAGAACATTGTGCATAATTCACACTGTGCATATAAAAATTTTAAATTTACCAGTACGTAAGAGATCACAGCATCTCTCCATGGAAACGAAAAGATGTAATCCGGGAAATAACACACATCATTGCAATATGATTGATGCAAAGTAGTACCGGGATAAGTATCAGTGTACTTCCCTAGAATTTCTGATAGCATAGTGACTAATTTGCATAATAATTGAATCATTGTTATGTTAATGATTTCTATTGTTTTACCAAAATGAAAGAGTAGCGGTCACTGTGCTTTAAATGCTCTAGGGGAAAACACTGACACAACATCAAAACTTTGATTTTTCATTGTACTAAGACATCATATAAGGCTGCACTGGAGCCCATATCAATGATTCTCCTAGCATTTAGGAAAGCTTCTTTTTTAACTTATAAGTGACTTATGTTAGATCAAAATATAGATACAAGAGGTCTACAGAATATCTTAGTATTGTTATTTGTACCTTGGATTGGTGCCAAGAGATTCGAGACGTGTGACCAGGCAGTGAACCAGCACTTTCCAGATTTTTTTTTGTACTATGACCTTAAGTTAAGAGCATTAGTTTCAAAAGCAATTGAAACTTGTAGCAGAGAGTCAGTTTTGCTTTGTTTTTCAAAGACAGGTTCTCAGTGTTCTCAACAGCTTACAAAAACAGAGGGTGACAATTTACATAACAATACATAATTTGCATATTCTTTTGTTATGAAAATGTATTCTTTTGTACAGTTATTACCATTTTAATAGGTTGCTCCATAAACAGGGGGGGGGGGGTGATTCATCCCTAAAAATCCCCATGTGGAGAGCCCTGCTTCTTTCTGACCGTAAACAAAACATGTAGTGTATTTTGTCCAACATAACATGTCCTGTCAACTTTTACAAAGGAAACACCCAAGATGTAAAGATATCCATGATGGAATTATGAAATCTGACCAATACTTTTGATTAAATTGGACATTGACAACTGCATTATCTATTGTGTAAAATTATATAGCAACTTTATGACCATGATAAAAAGCATACGGTACTTTTTAGGCACGACATCAGTTGCCTCAACCCCTGGACATTTCCCACTATACATTGGGCTTGGGTTTAAGAAAAGGAATAGGGTTTAGTGTTTGATGGTTTAATACTTTGATATTTATCACCGGAACATATCCCATCAACTATTGGGCTTGGGATAAGGATATGTAGGAATGTTTGATGGGTTAATACCCTACACATTTATCACCAGGACATATCCCATCATCCATTGGGCTCAAGATAAGGAAAGGAATAGAGTAAAGTGTTTGATGGCTTAATATCCTGGATATTTATCACTGAGACATATCCCTTTAACAATTGGGCCCAGGTTTAGGATAGGAATAGGGTTAAGTGTTTGATGGGTTGATACCCTGGACATATATTACTGGGACATATCCCATCAACCATTGGGCTTGTGATAAGGATAGGAATAGGGTAAAGTCTTTGATGGGCTAATACCCAGTGGGTACTTGTCCTAGAACCCTTTTTACGTCGCTCAGCAACAGCTAAATTTTATATGATATATTGTTTTATCAATATATTACGGTTGGACCCAAAATACATTTTAGAATAAATGCACTATTGTTGTTTCTAACATAAATGCTTAGGGGGTTCTTTAATGTTTAATGAAATCTTCCATAAGAGTCAACAGAATTTCAAAGTTTTGTAAAAATTGTTCAGAAAATAGCAAAAGCAGAACACTGGCTTTCTCATTTCTACAACAGAAATTTCTTTTTGACCATAGTTACATGTACCTGTATACTGAACATGCCAAAGAATGGCAGAAAAATCTCACAAGGTGGAAGGAAAAAAAAAGTAAAACATGCATTGCTCCTTCTGAAATGATACTTATACTTGTATATGCACATCATCTCATCGATAGGACAGGCAATCACGATAAAAATAACCTATAAATAGTTCAAGTTCCACACCTGAATGAGCAGGTGACATAACAGCTCGATTTAATGGAAACACATTTCTGTATCAAAGTGCCTATTTACGTACCAAACGGCATACTGTGGCATGGAATATTTTTCTACCTCTTAAATTTCAATTGGCATTAAATTTGACATTTAGTGACGTTTAACCTTTATATTATTCAAGCATTTTCAATGTAGCTTTTCAAGGGAATTACATGTATTGCCACTGTCATTTACAAAGATTATCCAATCCCAGGAAAAGTAAAACTGTTGAGAGTTGAGTCAGCAGTACCAAACATCACACTACCATTACGTGTATGTCCTTGGTTGAACCAATTTACCCATGTACCCAAACCTTAGCAAAAACATTGATGAGTTACCGGAGTTTTTTTAAGAAATGAATGGATGTTATCATTCCATAACATCCAACCAGATTTCATACATTTCCAAATAATGGTATAAATTACCAACTCAAGACTTCCATAGGAAAGTACATGCATAGAGCGATCAACAGTCACTTGTGTCTATTTTGTTTGTTCAGAAAATTCTGATTTGGTCACCATACGAGTATGCACCCAGTATCATACAGAACTACGTGTATGATGAGTGTGTGCTGGATGTGGCAAATGACTACATGTAAGTATGAGCTAAAGGCACAAGGGACTGTTGTACCATACCTATACTCTCTCGCAGCCCCTTGCTGGCTACACACTGTGGCTGGTGTTGCCTACCTAGCTCAGTAAGCTGGCTTCACCAGTATTGCTGAGCTGGCCATGCCGTCTTGTCCTGAACCACGGCACACTAGTGTATAGCCCGAGGGGCTGTTTGAACACCCATACTATACCCTGTTGTGCCTTCATAAACCCATACAGAAAACCTAACACTCACTCTGAAAGCCAAGTCATAAGACCACACTGGCATAAGTAACTGCCAAAAGCTTACAGATGTGCTGTATACAGTATTCTGGTCATCATTTGAGTACATATGGGTACAGCTTGCTTTTTTTTAAGTTTGAAAATGATACACATTGCATTGTTGAAAAGCACTGGCCTCTACACTGTAACAGCTGACGGCGTGATCATCTGCAGAGCATCATGGAATAGGAATAAAGCTCTGGTTAATGGGGTTGATCATCCACCATGGTAATCTTATATACCTAGCCTTTGCTTGCAAAATAAATGTATCATTCAGTCCCCTGTGGAATTGCGATATCAGGAAACTCATTCCCATCGTTATGACACCGGAATGATGTATTTTTACGGGGATTCTATCTACACTGAGGTCTCAGTCTCAAGATCTGCACTCACCCTGTGGGGACTGTGCAAGCCAATTACAGTTGCCTATGCTGGGGAGCCTGGCAGGTCACCACTTACAAACACAACATGGCGAAAGAGAAACATTCTGCCTTGTCAGAGTCAAAACATCAGTGGAAATTCAACCTTCGTGAGTTTCAATCTGGTGCTGAAATTTAAACCAGTCACTGCAGTGCACTGCAACACCATCACTGTGGGATTATTTCGGAGGTCAAAGGTTATCTCCAAAGAAAGTCAGCTGTATGCAAGATGTACTGTGAGACAGTCGACTATCAAGCTGCATCAATGTGGTCAGTTTTGTTTCCCTCAATAACACGTTGGATTTTCTTGAGCTAATACCTATGTCTACGCTTGTAAAAATATTTTTAGAAATATAATTTGGTTCTAATATCAATATGAATATACATCTACATGCACAACTTAGCGACTCTTGAATCAGAAAGACTAGATATCAAAGACATGATTCACATGACAAAGTTTGAGATATACACAGTGTTTCCCCTGGGTTCCAAAATCTTGTAGCAAATTTGGCTAGAAGCCCTAAAAAATTATTCGCCAAACCAGATATTCAATTAGCCAAGCCGATACCACTGAACACAAATGACGTCATTTCTTTCTCATGCGTGCTACAGACCCCGGGGGGGGGTACCTGGTCTGAGAAGTGGTAGGGGTGTGCGGCCGCATGTAAAAAACCCGGGGCCCATTTTAGACCTAAAATCTCGTTATTTTAGGACCCCATTTTAGACCTTATGACCTTTGACCTAGGTCAAAAGTCATAGTGTCAAAATTTGCAAAAATGTAATCGGGTAAAAAGCAAGCATTTGCGTGACCGAGCTACCGGCAGAGCTTACCATACTGCATTTATGGTTGTGTTGTTGCTGGCCAAGCTGTGATTTCCCAAAAACATTTTTGGAAATACTAAAAAAATTGAGTGAAAGAAACTATCTTTCACCCTCATCAAAGTTTTGTCCGGCTTCTGAAATTATCACTTATCTGCAGTTACAGTCTAACTGGTGGTTTTTAAAATTCCAAACTACAAACAGCCTTGCCGTACTTCAATGAGGCACTGCTAGTTTTCCCATGGTCGACCTGTTATGAGAGTAGTAGTAGAGCCACTTTGTTTCGATATTTTCTATTGGGCAAAATTCTTCCATATATGGAATTCTGACCAATTAGTGACGGTGTTTTAAAACAAAGTCTACATTTATTTTGGCTAAAGCCAGGGGGTCTCTTTAATCGTTCCCCTGCCACACAAAAAGATATCGATGCTTATTGAGTGCAGCTCAAAACCCTGTGCTTGGAAGACGGGAACTGACAGTTGGAATTT
>LD344113.1:345725-356973 GCA_001465055.1 Ptychodera flava | reverse complement strand
CTTTGACCTTGAAAGTACGTATATGTCCATAACTCAGTAACCACAAGTGCTACATGCTTCATATTGGTATGATGGGAGACCTAATGACACCACATCCTCTACCTCATTAAATATGCACATATCTAATTCTGGGCAAGCCAATAGAGCTAGAGTTCTGATTTTTGGTATATAGGGATAACTTAGCAATACAATTTCTAGGACAAAATGTCATGTGACTTCGATGACCTTTAACCTTAAATATAGAATATGTTCATAACTAACTAACCACAAGTGCTACACCCTTCATATTTGGTAGGATCTTATCATCTTAAGTTTAATCTCTTTCAAGTTTGCAAACTGCATTTCGATCAGTCACATGGTTTGGCCGCCATCTTGGATTTTGCGTACAACATGCTATAGCTAGTGAAACACACAGTAAATATGAGATGATGTTTAAAATCCTTCTTATCCAAGCTTCAATTTTGCACATAATATCATCACTGCAAAAAGTTTAAACCATGTTATCCGCTTGGGCCCCGCCAATGCTGCTTGCAGCTTTAATCCTCTTTTTCTTCTTCTTCTGCCGATTCTTTGTCGACCTAGATCTCTTAAACGGCTGAATGAAAACCTCTCAAATTTGCAGAGCTAGTAGGTGTCAATTAGTACTCGTGCACCTGACCCTTGAAATTTTGATTGGTCACTTGACCTGGCGGCCATATTGGATTTTCCAAAAACCTAAAAACGGCTTCTCCAGAAGACGTAGGGGTCTAGGTGATTTGAAATTTTTTGTCAAGCAAGCATGACCTAAGGTCTTTAGAATTTGCAAATAAAATTGCATGCGGTCATGTGACCTTGGCCGCCATATTGGATTTTTTAAAATACTCATTTAATCTTTAAAAATCTTCTTCTGTAGAACCAACGCACTGATTGAATTGAAATTTCACCAGTATGATCTTGAATGCAATCTCTTTCAAGTTTGCGAAAGGCATTTTGATCGGTCACGTGGTTTGGCCGCCATATTGAATTTTGTGAAAATCGCAATTTCATCTTTAAAAATCTTCTTCTCCTGAACCAATACACCGATAGAACTACAATTTTACATATATCTTTTTTATTGTGATCTCTTTCAAGTTTGCGAAAGGCTTTTTGATCGGTCACGTGGTTTGGCCGCCATATTGGATTTTGCGAAAATCGTAATTTCATCTTTCAAAATCTTCTTCTCTAGAACCAACACACAGAATTGACTGAAATTTTACATGTATCATCTATATTGTTATCTCTTTCAAGTTTGTGAAAGGCATTTGGATAGGTCACATGGTTTTGCCGCCACATTGCATTGTGCAAAAATCGTGATTTACTCTTAAAAATCTTCCACTCCAGAACAAACACACAGATTCAATTGAAATTTATATATATATCATCTAAAGTGTGATCTCTTTCAAGTTTGCAAAAGACGTTTGGATCGGTTACATGGTTTGGTTGTCGTATTTGATTTTGCGAAACCCGTCATTTAATCTTTACAAATATTCTCCTCCAGAACCAATACACAGATTGAACTAAAATTTTACACTCAATATCCCTAGTGGTAGTTCTTTTTAATTTCCGAAAGGCGTTTTGGTCAGTCAGGAGGTTTGTTCGCCTTATTGAATATAGCGAAAACCACAATTTAATCATTAGAAATTTTCTTCTCAAAAACCAACACACATATTCAATTGAAATTTTACTCTTATCTTTCTTAGTGCGAGCACTTTCAAGTTTGCGAAAGGTGTTTTGATCGGTTAAGTCGCCCAAATGTTCATAAGGCTGCAGTTTAAAACCTCGTCAGTCAGAAGATCGATCAGTGATGTATGTTATTTTGTACACTTGACAGTCAAAGACGGCACAACAGACTGCAATGGCCGCTGTCAAATTCAGCTAGCAGTCACTAGAACCCTAACCTCGGCCCCCTGTGTATGGCAACTTTGGCGACCAGCTTTTATACGCCAGGATGACGTTGTCAAGTATACTCAGCCACGGAAGTACTTAGAGGAGTGTGCCACTAGCTTTAAGGGGTGGCCGACTGCTGTGATTGACTGAATAAGAGCCGAACAAGGTCCTGCCAGGGCACAATATTACTGGGGTCTACTCACAGCTGATATGTTAGTGTCGAGCTGATGTTCGGGTAATTTTATATGTAGGTGTCTGAATGCATGCTCACTTGTTCATCATGAATAAAAAAAGGAAGATACATGTACATGACATAGCAAGGTGTGGTGATTTGTTTATGTTTCTCTATCTGACATGCATGGAGTGGCCCTGGTGTGTTGTGTAACTGAGAGCATGTAGGCTCTAGCTGATTAAAAATGTAAACAAGACCATATCAAGTCCAGCTGTTAATGTCGTAAAAATCGCTGATACACATCGATTAAAACAACACTTGTTTAATGAAGTTCTGCAGCTTGATCGAATTTCACTGTAATTGCTTTGTGCCATTTGCACGCCCAGTCAGTGAAATCGCCGAAATTTACCCGATAATTATCGACAATTTGGGGACTCTAATATCGATACTATACGGTAGACGATAGTAGAATGACTTGCCCTATGATTCGGTACGCCAGATCTGTGATTCGGATGTTTATCAGCAATTGGGGACTCTAATATCGATAGTAAACAATACTAGAATGACTTGCCCTGTGCCTCAGCACGCAAGGTCTGTGAAATCGCCGACATTTACCAGATATTTATTATCCGATATATATCGGAAATTACACCACCTTACAGTTCTGGTCAAACCCGAATTCACAGGACTGACTCTAACTTCGATCTACACGATACTAGATTCTGTCAAATCGAGGGTAAATATCCGATATCGGAGATTTCAATACCTTACAGTCTTGGTCAAACCCGACTTCCAAGGACTGACTCTAGCTTCTATTACTGGACGATAAGATTCTGTCAAATCGCGGGTAAAAATCCGGTATATATCGGAGATTTCACCACCATACAGTTCTGGTCAAACCCGACTTCCAAGGACGGACTCTAGCTTCGATACTACACGATACCAGATTCTATCAAATCGTGGGTAAATATCCGATATATATCGCACATATCTCCACCTTGCAGGTTTTGACAAAACCCGACTTCAAAGGATTGACTCTGACTTCAATACTAGAATATACTAGATTTTGTCAAATATGATCTAGTAGCCGTAAATATCGGATATCATATAAAAGTGCAATGTCGCGATGTCCTCGGGATTCCGGGATAAACTTCCTTGTATAGCGCTCACCCCGCCTATCGCGTTCACCACACTCAGGCATCTCACATCGCCTTCACTCCACTATTAAAAACATTCACAAATCACAGACAAGTTTGCGAAAGGCATTTGAATCGGTTAATTCGCCCCAATGTTCATAAGGCTGCAGTTTAAAACCTTGTCAGTCAGAAGATCGATCAGTGATGTATGTTATATTGTACACTTGAAAGTCAAAGACGGCACAACAGACTGCAATGCTCGCTGTCAAATCAAGCTAGCTGTCACACGAACCCTAATCTCGGCCCCTTGTGTAAGGCAACTTTGGCGACCAGCTTTTTGTACGCCAGGTCACGTTGTCAAGTATACTGCCACGGAAGTACTCAGATCAGTGTGCCTCTACTGGCCGACTGGTATTATTGATTGAATAAGAGCGGGACACGGTCCTGACAGGGCACAATTATTTCTGGGGTCTACGCACGGCTGATATGTAAGTGTCAAGGATCATAAATTAAGCTGATGTTCGGGTAATTTTATATGTAGGTGTCTGAATGCACGCTCACTTGTTCATCCCGAGTCAAAAAGAAAGATACATGACATTGCAAGGTGTGGTGATTTGTTTATGTTTCTCTATCTGACATGCATGGAGTGACCCTAGTGTGTTGCGTAACTGAGAACATGTAGCTGATTAAAAATGTAAACAAGACCTCATCAAGCCAGCTGTTAATGTCGTAAAAATCGCTCTGCAGCTTGGCGAATTTCGCTGTAATTGCTTTGTGTCATTGAAATCGCCGAAATTTACCTGATATTTATCAGCGATTTGGGGACTCTAATATCGATACTAGACGATACTATCTTGCCCTGTGCCTCGGTACGCCGGATCTGTGAAATCTCCGATATTTACCCGATATTTATCGGAGATTTTGGGACGCTAATATCAATACTAGACGATAGTAGAATGACTTGCCCTGTGCTTCAGTACGCCAGATCGATATCTGTGAAATCGCCGATATTTACTCGATGTTTATCGGCAATTTGGGGACTCTAATATCGATAGTAGACAATACTAGAATGACTTGCCCTGTGCCGCCGATATTTAATACCAGACAGTTATCGGCGATTTGGGGAGTCTAATATCGATACTAGACGATACTAGATTTTGTCAAACCGCGGGTAAATATCCGATATATATCAGAGATTACACCACCTTAGTACAGTTCTTGTCAAGCCCGACTTCCAAGGACTGACTCTAACTTCGATACTGAACGATATAGATTCTGTCAAATTGCGGGTAAATATCTGATATTGGAGATTTCACCACCTTACAGTTTTGGTCAAACCACAGTCGTTTGGTGGGCTATTCAGCTCTGGGACTATTCCAAGAATAGACGAGTGTACAGAAGCGAGAAACACCTAAAGTCTGGAAACAGAATGGCTATAAAAACCACGCCATTTCACATTCCGTGTCCGATTTCACTGTGAAAATTAGCAAGTTCATCTATCATGTAACCGTCGATCGTTCCCTATCATTATCAAAATTCATACCTGGTACTTAATTTGCTTCAAAAACGCTCGTTTCGTGTGATTTTCGGCCGAATTCGACGGACACATCGTCAAAACATAAGCGTGAGCAACATTCCGGTCACCTCTTGGGTACCTCCACTTTACTGGCGTTGGCGCCGCCTACCCATGAGGGATGACTGGAATGTTGCTCACGCTTATGTTTTGGCCAGGTGTCTCTCGAACTCGGCCGAAAATCACAGGAAATGAGCATTTTGTAAGCAGATGAAGTATCAGGTATGAATTTTCGTGTGATTTTCGGCCGAGTTCAGAAGACACGTCGCCAAAACATAAGGCATGAACAACCTTCCAGTCACCCCTCATGGGTACGCAGCGCTAACGTCAGTAAAGTGGAGGTGCCCAACGTCCACAGGAGTGTGAGGTGACCGGAATGTTGCTCACCCCGAGGTTTTGGCGAGGTGTCCGTCGAATTCGGCCGGAAATCTCACGAAACGAGCGTTTTTGAATCAGATAAAGTATCAGGTATGAAATTTTAGAATGATAGGGAACGATCGACGGTTGCATGATAGATGAACGTGCTAATTTTCACAGTGAAATCGGACATGGAATGTGACATGGCGTGGTTTTTATAGCCATTCTGTTTCCAGACTTGGGTTGTTTCTCGCTTCTGTACACTCGTCTATGGGGCGAATAGTCCCAGAGCTGAATAGCCCACGAGGGACTGTGGTCAAACCCGACTTACTTAGTTTTAGGTATATAAGTAAGTTTGAAAATCCGTATTTGACTGTAGGTGACTGTGTGATTATGGATGCGGTTTCCACCATGCGCGATATATTGAACAAAGTCTCCAACGACTATTGCGGAAAGTCTACCGTGAATTTGGAAAGTTTAATAGGTCACGGCAAAAGCAAATACGGCTTTTTTTACAACGTAGCGCGAGTAAAGCACTCCTGAACGGCGAAAATGTTGGTGGTGTACTGCTGCCAACAAGCAAATATCCTTACTGACGTTAGAAACTTGTGTGAATTGGCTTCCTTAAAGATGAATTCCCAAGAATTTTCAGTGTATTGTGACGTGATATCGTAAACAGATTTTCAGAGAAGGCGCTCGCTCGTTTGCCGAGTCAACATACTTCCGCATTCATATCCGGCAAATACGCAAGTCTTGTCGCGATATTTGAGCATTTAACTTGACCGTCAGTGACACAAAAAAGTTACTCCATATCAAAACATTATGTGTTTTATATTTTAGGGTTCTGTTTAAGTAATAGACATGAACATTTGGATTTATGATCCGTGATTTCCGCTATCCGTGGCATGATTCAAGCTGGCCGTGAATAAGCACTGACGTTTTTGGTGATGACCGCTGACCCAAGTGTCATCGATATGCTGTGCGCGGTCCGAGAATCGCTTGCTAAATTCATGGAGCTACCAAAGCTCCATGCTAAATTCAAGCGTAAAGCAAATGTATCGAAAGTCTAAAACGCACACATTTCTCAAGTCTGAGAGTATTTTACTTTTGAACTGCTATGAAAATGGATATCTAATTCGTTTGGAAAACTGGTATGCTGAAGCAGGTTTCGTGCCGTTATAGCGCGATATGTACAGTACAGCAATGATAGCGATTACAGGTTTGTTACTGAGGCTGCGTTTACAAAAAAAAAGGTGGGGGGGGGGGGGCTGGAGGTATTCATTCAGGAAGAGGGAATCGAAAATTTTGGAGGTATTAGAGGGGGACTTGAAAATTTTGCTCTACCTATAAGGGGCACTTGAAAATTTATTGGTTCCCTTTTATGTTTTACATTTTCCGATTCCAAGTTTTTTGTAGGTAATTTAATGAAAAATGAATACCATTTTTATGTCATTCAAATGTTGTTATGTTAGTAATAATTTAACAGAATCTAGAACCATTTTGTCTCATTCCATGACTTATATCTCGAAAAAATCTAAACATGTGTGATTGTTGTAAAAAAGTCTAACTTGAGCCTAACCGTTGATGATTTTTGCAATATATCTAATACATCAACTACAGTTTCCTGCTGTCTCCCAACAGCATGCTCAAACACACAATGTTCAGTTTGTCGACAAAACCTGTATATATAAATATGTATTTAGGTGATAGTTTAATGAGAGTCCAGACTGACAGTCAGTTGTCAGCACTGATACGTGGTACACATACACAGGCTGTGCTAGCAAGCTGAATACTGGACAGTTCAACATGCTGTAGAGAGTAGAACAAGAACGCAGTTGTATAATAAACTGAACAAAAATAGTGTCAAAATTATCAAAGTTAATACAGCTACTTCCTATGGGCAACTGTCACTATCAGATACCGGCCTGGTACTGTAGTATATACGTGAGCAGTGACAAAGATAGCTCTGACTCCGATATACATTGTAGTTGAAGAAGAGTTTGTGTCAAATGACGCTCATGACAGTGAAACATTACTTAAACAAGATCAGGCCAGAAAGCAACACAAGGAAGAACACATGGAAATTTTTGCATTCTAGCATATGAGAATAATCAAATATTAAAGAAAAAAAAGGGGTTCACCATGCTTGATTTTCTAAATTTTCACACTTTTGTCATAACATTGTACAAAGGTAAAACTTTGAACAGTGAAGATGAAATGAAAAAATATATGACTAATTATTTATTTTTTAACCAAATTTGCAATTATTACGCCAAAAATTTCAGAGATGAATACATTTATTTGATGGAATATTTTAACCTTCCTGTATTGTAAATTTTGAGTAGCATCTAAATCATATATGTCTTGTACTTTTGAAACAAATTTTTGGTAGGTCACTGTGCTCAGTTAAGACGCCATATTTGATTTCTTGAAAATCGCAATTTATCTCTACAAATCTTCTTCTCCTGAACCAAAACACTAATGGAAGTGAAATTCCACTTTTGTCATTCTTAGTGAGAGCTCTTTCAGGTTTGTGAAAGGCAATTGGATCGCTCACATGATTTTGCCGCCATATTGTATTTTGCATGGAACAGAAAAATGTGAGATGATGTTCAAAATTCTTCTTTACAAGAACTTGACTGTTTTCAAGCTAAAATTTTGCACATAATATAATCAGTGGAAAAATTGGAAACCAGGTTAATCGCTTGGGCCCCGCCAACGCTGCTTGCAGCTTTAATTTATTTTTGCGATGGTTTAATTTAATCTGTCTAAAATCGGGATCATATATATATTGTATGGTCACTCATTCATTCAGTATCTTCCAAAATGCCAAACAATATAAGTAGTATCTCATATCAAACAGAATTCATAAAAATAGCCGACTTTGTCCCTTTAATGTAGGATTTCAAACATATTCCAGACGGTTAACAATGGCTAATCTAACCCAATATCTAGTTTAATACTCCGTTTGTTTTGTTCCACCAGAAATAAGTTGAGCTTGTTCAATTTCCTTCAGTAATTGTTCCGTGCCCAACTCTTTTATCATCGTCTTTCAAATTGACTTTTTCTTAAGAAATTTCTGACAACTTGCCTGATACACAACCCGTGTCTTCCATTCCTCAGCAGTCCTGCCAACACAATACGAGACAAAACACACAAGCAGAGCGATGCTGGGGACTAACATAATTCGCATTATCCCACAGGTCATGTTTGACTCTTTGTCGCACCGCTCAAATAACTTATGGTAGTAACGCCAGTTTCCCCAAGTTTTATACACGCTTGTTGAAAATCTGACTTTTAGTTCCTTTATGTAACCTCGGACTCTCGATGTTCTTTAAGTCTATAGTAATGATAGGCCCATCAAAAACTATTCGAAATACATTTGTAAGTGTCAACTGATAACTGTGGCATATTGTATAAAACGTAAGAAGTATATCACCGAAAAATGTTCTTTCAATTGCGGTTAGTAATTATAAGTTCTTTTATGATGACACAGTCGTGAACGAGGGTAAGTAATTAGCATATGCTGGGTGATAGACTGTAAGAGGAAGCAAAGTAAAAATGTTATAGAATCTTGTCTCTGCAAATATGTATATTTTTCTATTTTTGAGAAAGACAAACAAACAACAAAGGCGTGCTGATTGATCTGTTCGATTTCATTTATATTTGGACGGTTTACTTCCTTATTGTGTAATTTCAAAATATAACTTTACATTTTCTTGAACAAGATTTGCCTTTAACTGCAGTTGTAAAGATACAATCACAAACGGAAATTTGCAGAGTCAAGGATGGCGTGATCTGACCTAGGGCGTAGCAAGCATGTTTGAAAATGACATTACCGTGTTAACTCAACGTCAAGATATGTTAAATCTTGCAACCTGACAATAAATTGTCAGTGGGTCAAAGTTTTAAATCGACTTTTCCATCAGTCAAGCTGAGTGATGCTTCTCCTGAATTAATTCAAAAGCTTGTTAACCTTGGTAATATTTTCACATGTGAATTACGTGACGAGAAGATATTCTTACGCAACGTAGAGCTCTGTGTGGTAGGGCTAATATGCTTCTCAGAAAATTTTACTTCCGTCCTGATGATGTTAAATCTCGTAGTTTTCATGCGTTTTGTAATTACATTGTATTACTTGTGGTACTTAATGTCAGCGCTGTTCGTAGTTGAAATGTATAACACAACGATGCATTTTGTAGACTATCCAAGAAACACTGGTGTCCCCAAGGTGTTTCTTAATCATTCAGTCAATTATTTCTCAGTTTTAAGAAGAAGAGCAGCGTACATATGTCAGAACGAATAATGCTTTGATTAGTGGAGTTGTTGCCAGTGACTTGCGTTTTAACGGATTTCAACCCCCCCGGGTAAATATTTTGCATTAAGTTGTGTTGTACGTTTAATGTTTGATTTTATGTTTTTTTTAGGATTATTATTTTTCTATTTATTATGGACATTTTTAAGTGAGAAATAAAGTTATACATTAAATTAAAGTGAAGTGATCGTTGTTTGAAAACGAAAACAAATCACGTGTGTTATTGGATCCGTGAGGCAACCAAAGGAGGTAGGATTAAGGTGATAAGGGGTGTGGGATGTTTAATTTTGGTGTTTTATTTGACATTTTCGGTGTTTACAATGCGTCACGCTCGCCCTAACTAGAGCATGGAGGTGGTCGGAAGCATACCGTTGGCACCTCTGAAGAATACTGAACTACAACCTCCCTAATGCAATAATCTGTGCCAACCTGGGCTGCCTTTCATGATGTGGAAATACCGACATACTCCCTAAGAGAGTGCGGAAACAAACAACTGTTTAGTGAGGGCCCTGTATTAATCGCCAACTTTATTTTCGTAAATCCGCTGTTTCAACAAAGCAGCATAAAATAATGAGACCATTTGGATCTGAGCAGTGGCATAAGGGGAGTCCCGAATGTGTATTCGCTGGATACTTTTGTAAGTCGGTGTAATATTACAGTGAAACCGGACGTTTTAACGACAAATGCCGACTAAATTCCGTAAATGTAAAAAGGACACTTTAGTAGTGAAAGTCGAGAAATCTGAGACGTGGTTTTCAGGATGAATTAAACTTATGATATTATTGACTCGTTCCTGTTTCGAGTCTGACACGACAGTTAGGTCACTAAAGATAAGTAGCATCCATAAGCAGTACCAGGCACAGAGAATGTGCAGGCTGTACAGTTGTGCTGCATACCGAATAGGCACACCGAAGAATGAAATTGTTAACATTATAAATTATTATGTCAAGAAGTTGTTGTCGTAGACATCAAGCACTACAAATGTGTCATAGTAAGTGAGGCGCATGCACAGGCGTATACTAAAGTACATATAGTTTAATTTCTTCGCCTTTTGCAATTTTGAAAAAGCAGCAACTCGTCTACGAAACCTCTCACTTCTTCGTAAGGAAGGTCCAGTCATTATGCGACGGGTCAGGCTTGGAGAACTAGGGATGGTCATTTTTAAACCTGCCGTTGGGGAGGGTCACATTCAGCAAACTTAGCCTGGGGAGGGTCATATTTACTAAATTTATAATCAGTGTAAATTTTCAATATGTTGTTTACAGAATTTAAAAACTTGACTGTTCACAATTATCTACTTATATTTGCTTGATTATTGATACGAACGTGTTTAACTAGAGAAGGGTGGTTAGAAGTACATATAAATGTACAACAAATACGATAGTGGAATTTCACTCAAAAATGTCAATTCACGGCACATAGGAGTGCAAGGGGCATATATATCGTACAAATTTAAACGGCTAGCGTGCGCTCAATAATAATTATACTATCTTTTTGGTAAGTGGAAGACAGTGTGTTGTCAATATGAAAATCAAGACCAAATTCAAAAGAAATAGCAAATGATAGAGAGTACAAAAGAGTACACAATGAAGTTTATGCGCGTGACAAAAGCAGTTCTGGTAAGCAGTTCTGGTTATTTTACATGATGGCAGACCCCTGATTTCCCGCGGCTTAGCTACCTTGTAACACAGAGTAATATCATAGACAGAGTGGCAACAGCTATTGTTTAAGGCGTGAAGCGGTTACGTAAGCAATCCATGTTTGCCTCGCCTCACGAAGCTCTTGGCTCT
>LD344113.1:323630-337678 GCA_001465055.1 Ptychodera flava | reverse complement strand
GTGATGTGATGTGATGTGATTTGATGTGATTTGATGTGATGTGATGTGATGTGATGTGATGCGATGTGCAGTGATGTGATTTGATATGATTTGATTTGATGTGGTGTGGTGTGATGTGATGTGATGTGATTTGATGTGATGTTATGCGATGCGATGTGCAGTGATGTGATGTGATTTTACGTGTAAATTATGTATAATGTCTACATTAAACATATAACACGGGGGCTTTTCAAATTGCTGCTTACAATAACGTACGACAGAACTCTCACAAGTACGCAATACATTTTATTCAAACAGCAAAATTTTCATACAAACGCAGTTTGCAGGATAACTACAATTTTTACTTTTATTTTGTTGAAATGTACATAAACGGTAGTGGTACGTTTTCTGTTTGATGAAAAAAATTGGAAAGCGTCACAGTTCAATTCGAAACATTTCAAATCTCTATGCATTTAGGTTTATATTTTGTGTTCCTGTGAAAAAGGAGCGAGAAATTAAAGTGTATGTTGGTCCAAGATTACAAATATGTCTCCTAGCCTCATATTTCTAAAAAATAAAATACTAATCGGGGGAAGAAAGTTCCCGTTGACTGCAGTGTAACATAAAGTAGTTTCTGCAGACGACGTAACGAAAACACAGTAGTAGCTTCATATCGTCCTTCCGTCGAAAGACTAATATGCATGCATATTACCATGGTTTCAACTGTTTGATTAGCAAGCGCAGTCATAGAAGATAAACCTAATCAAGCTATTTCCATTTCTTTAAACCTTGTTTGTAAATTAAATGTAATGGCCGATGGACGCCAAAGTAATTGAGTTGATGTGAAGATGCTGTGTAACGTTGATCTTGGTTTTATATTGTTTGATCTAAATAATTGGTTTTAATTGGTTCATTCGACTACTTGATTCTATTTGCTTTAATTGCTGCAATATATGTACAAAATAAAAAAAATAAAGTACAAAAATTATGCTGGGACAACTCTGCAAAAGTCAAGATCTTAAATACTGAACTGATTCAGGATCCAAAGTTTACATTTCATAGTAAGCCTGGGGTAATCGTCAACATCATTCTCTGGACGAGGGAATTCATAATCTGGTGAATAAATGGTAGAAGATGGCACCCATCGCCAGAACAAAGACAAGGCCTTGACTTAGATTTGATCCTCCGCTGTAGATTTTCGGTTCATGGTTCTCAAGGTTGACGCGGAATGTACCATTGTCCTGCACTGTAACGATGTCAGTAGGGTCAAAGATATTTGTCAACACTAGAATAAATAAACATAAATAGTTGAGGTTGCGATGACTCTTACGAGATAAAACGATACAAAATGGTTTACTTTTGTTTTGTTAACATTGTGACAATTAATACCGAAGTCGTTAGTAGTTGCACCGCTCTCGAGAAGACTCCGTATGACAAAGTTGACTTGCAACCAATGCGTCATGTTATGGTTTATGAACTACTGTCTAAAGACACCTGGTAGGGGGCTTTGTTTCATAGTAACATATACAAAATACACATACTCTTAGTGGAAAAATATAGCGCCATAACCTTCATCTATTAAGGTCGCTTGGACATGCAAAATCCACATTGTTGCTCCATTCTTTACTTCTGCCGTTTTCAACCTGGATGACATTGCGATAAATACAGCACAGGTCCAAATCCTCAACTTACCAGTTTCCTTTTCAAAAGGATGACGCCTTATCAGATGTCCGTCAGGTTGCGAGTTATAACGGCCATTAGTGATGATAACGAATGTCTAAATGCGAGGAAAACAAGGCTCTCAATGTATCATTAAAGACAAAACTGAATCACAATCACCTACATGTTATGGTGCAGTCACAAGCTAGCCCAATTACGTCAAAAGATGTTGTTATTAAGGGTAGTATGCGTCTCGAATTTGAAAGACTGAAACTTTTGCTTAAACTATCCTCTAGAATAGGATACTTCTAACCATGCAATCATTTTCAAAATCATCAATAAAAATTAGGCGTCACAGTGCAAATTTTGGTACAATTTACCGAGATTTGAAAAAACTAAGGCGGTGAAAATTTGTCTTTCTCGAACAGTTTTAGATTTAGGCCCCACAAGCGGTAGATCAGAAAAGGTGCGAGCCGAACGTATGTCATCGAGGCGCATTCTACCATAGGGAACATAACATGAGTGTTCGGTCAGCAATCACTTAAACATATCACACTAGCGAGTGAGAAACAAACAGAAAATTACTTTCACATGGCTGGCTAAGCTGGCTAAGCAGGCCTACTGATATTAACCGAAGTACTAAGTTTTACAGCATTATTGCTTACATCGGGAAAATAAAAACCAATAACATGAACTCCAGTTCGATGATAACGGATTGTTCTATCCATGTTACAGATTCTCTACCCAGGTAGATTGTTGTTAAAAAGATCCGAGAACATAACATAAAATCTTACCGATTTCCTGGCGAAAGAATAAACACCGTTGTAGTATGTACATTCCACATGCTCAACACCTTGATAGCCACTGACTGATGTACCGAACAAATTTCTTCGATGTTCCAAGATTGTTGAGATGAACTGGTGTTTGGAATGATGGACAAAGTAAAATATTGGAGGTTTGTGATTGTTATCGGCATTATTACAATAAATGCAGAAAAGGCCATTTTCACACCCAATGTCATGGAAACGGGGATGTAGGTAAGAGAATAATAGCGACACCGAGGCCAATATGCATGAAGGTGGGTATGCGAGTATTAAGGATGCTATACGTACATGAGGATCATAATTCTACTTATGAATCTGTCTGCAATAATCAGTATTATATGCAAATCACATCACATGAGACAGCAGCACTAAAATAAAAGATGATAGCTGTAAGCTTTCAGAAGTTACAAAAAATTTTGCTCTACGTGTTCGAAGAACATTATGATTATTATTAAAGAAGATAACGTTAGTGAACTCTTGCCCATTATCCACCATCAAACAATAAATTTGGCATTTTATTCTTAGAGGCCTTTAATGTATTTATTCATTAGTTTTTAATTGTCTTTCGCAAAGTACGAGAAGATGAAGTAAGGCAGTCATTTAAAGTTGGGCAAACGACTATATATAGCTACAATAATATTTATTCGGTGTAAAATTCTCAACGTGATATGAAATTGAGTTCTGATTACTTTGGATCGCTTGTTTCGATTTTCGTGGAAGTATGTAGCCAGCATTGGAAAACATGTGCATGTATGCTGTCAAAGATGTTGATTTAGACATTATTATTTTTATTTGACGAATGATCTAACACCATTTTGATCTGGAGAATGGTTCAACTTACCTTGTAAACATTCCTCTCTTGCACGTAGTATGGCCACAGGGACTCATGACCGTCACTGCTTTCAAAGTCACGCCCTTGTTCTGTCCCATAGTAGATAAACGGAATCCACTACAGTTAAAAAAGAAATTTGAAGGCATTACCAGTGTAAGAATAAACAAAAATAGTTTACCGTTGGTGAGTACCATTGCACGGCTAAGAATTTTACCACACGATTTTAGAGTCTACCCTTTACGAGTGAATGTTCAAGGCCAACGTATCACTGTCGTAATATCAAATGAAAGTCTCGTCGAATAACAAAGATTTTGTATGTATTTCCTTGTATATTACGGAGCTTTAAAACTTACGTCAGCCATCAGAAGATACGCTAAAGCGCCTCTTAACTTAGTCAGGTCGTCATCCTTACTGAGAAATCGTCCCACATCGATATCGTCGTTGCCGATGTAACCACCCAAGATAGAAGCATCCTTGAACAGTCCTTGCTGTGAAAATATTTTTTTTTGAATTGAGAAAAATCGCATTTGCGTCGAAAACATTACAACGACAGAGAAATGGCCTACCATGCAGCTTTGCAGTCTATCCGTATGTGTATGTGTACGTTGTCAATGTAAGGGTAAATATTATATTTAATTTATCATTCGATTGTAATACTTTTCGCGATGGCAGCAAAAATGTGCGTTACAAGGTGGTACATTCATTTTATGTATATAACAATGTGATTTGCAGGTTGCATGAACGTCTACTATCGAGCTCAGTTGCATGACGTGTGCCAAATCCTTCAGTACAGAGCTAGCAAAAAGATAGGAAAATCATAGGAACAAACTATCAGGTATTTGTGGTTTATTTTAATTAACTAAAAGTAATGTACTCTAAGATTGTAACAAATCTGTAATGATACGTATCATCATGCACGGGATCAAGGAAAAATATTCTAAAAATGAATGGCTTTTGAATATTAATGTTATGTCAACAAGTGTGAGTACCTACCCCTAAAGAAAGTCTGTCTGGGATAAGATAATAACCATCACCGTCTTTAGAATTACGAAAAAAATTGTCGAGAGCATCGTACATGTTATTGGCAAAAACTGCGTCCAAGATAGATTGGTAGGAAGCCAGTTCAGCTGCTTCAGTAATCTCAGTGCTAGCTTGCCCGATGATGAACACATCGACAGCGTTGTTCAGCTCTTCAAGAAACTCTATCGGTATCTGAACACGAAGATGATGAAAATACACAAGAAACATGTTGATACATGTCGTAAAAGATGATGATGATGATGATGATGATGATGATGCGGAGGACCGCGGCAAAGACAACGAAAACAACGACTGGCAGATAACCGACAAAATTATCGTAAAACATTGAATGTATGTACCCTTTTATCGTTATCATTGTCAAATCTAGTTCAAACAGAGCCTGTATTAGGAAAACGCTAAAACTACATATTTTCCCTGAAATCATTACTATCTGACTTTAGACCTAGGGTCTCTCAAAGGCTCTTTCTGTGAAGTCGACAGTTTTACTGAGCGTACAGGAGAGCGCATGCGTACAATATTGCATGTACTGTGACGTTTGACATAAAACAGCAGTGACATACTTGCAAAGTCTGATACAAATCTTGAAGAAAGCCATCAGATATTTTTATCAACGTTCTCATTGAACCCCAAACTTACGTCGTCGATGTCAGAGATGCGGAAACCATCAAAATCATAATCCGAAACCAGGCTTTGAATCCAGTTGATGAGTGTAGTCCTTACGAAGCTGTTTGTGTGATTCAGTTTGGGCAGATAGTCTCTAGTTCCCCATTCCTGATCAATTCAAAAATTATGCAGAGGAATTTCGTTATACAAGATTCTACAAGTCAAGTTGAGATAGTTTGGTAAGTTTACATTGAAGTTCATCGAATAAGGGTATTACAATTTATTGCCATTATGCACATGATACATTGGGAAAGCGTGATAGTATTGATCCTTGACATGTTATCACAGAGATGTATACATGAGAGATAAAACACCATACATTTAGGTTGTGCGCGCCTCGAAATTGAAAGACTTAAACTTAACTTAAACTTTTGCCGAAACTTTCCCTTCTGCAGGTTTTAATCACTTCCTTTCGAAATCACGAATAAAAATCAGGGGTCACCATGCAAAATATGTTGCTTGATAAACTAATAATTTGAGGTTATTACCCAATATCGCCTGTTCCTTGTGTCGTATCAGCATGAGTGTCATTTGTGCTGCGTCAGACACTCGACTTCGTCCCGTGTCTGACGCAGCACTAATAACACGAATACTGATACGACACAAGGAACAGGCGATATTGGTTACTATATCATACCAGTATATTGATGGTGCAAATACAGCGATCTGATTGGTCGAGACGCGAAAAGAACCGTGGTATATTGGCGATATACCACGGCTGGCATGCGCACTGGCTCTCGGCTTGAGGAAAAGTCCTTTTATGACATTCCATGCCAGAATTTCAATATACTGTTATGATATAATAGCAATAAATCACACCCAGCGATGGTATACCACTCGACTTTGACCATTTCACTTCATATATGCACGAGCGATAGCGAGTGCATATATGTCGTGAACTGGTCAAAATCTCGTGGTATACCATCGCTGGGTGTGATTTAATTGCTTAAATAACCGATTTATCATATACCCATGCCCATAATTTTACTAATAGTTTGAAAAACCTCACATTTTGAGGCTTTACTTTATTACGCCTTGCGCATAAATATCGGAATATTTATGTGAACAGGCTTCATTCATAAGGTATGGGACGAAGTAAACATCACGCGCGACATCGCTGCAAGTCCTCGGTATCTCAATGAACCCCAAGAAGAAAGGCACCGGAATTCAAAAATCGTCATACAGGAGGAACATTTCAAGGTGCAATATGCTATTACAATAGTAACCGATCAAAAACTGTTCTCAGCTTTTTTTCAAACGCGCTCGATCGTCGTACGGCACAGAGCTCGCGCGGAGAGGGGCCGCCATTTTGCTTGTTTACCCTGAGAGTTGCCATGTCAACAGTCGTCGCACGCGCGACATCACTGTCACGCCACGCGCTCACTACCTGTTCGGGGGTAGACCGTGCAAAGTGCCGGCGCCATGCGAACGGCAGAATGTTTGCTAGAGCTTGGCCCAAAGAAATACGAGAACTTTAATAGGAAAACCATGGGAAAACATTACAAGACTTCCGTATTTGAAACCATAAATACCCGTGTTCCTCGTAGCCTTTCAATTTTTACGCGTCGGCGACATCGCTTCGTAGTGTTCCCAAACTACATTTTCAATTTTATAGTAAACAAAGTAAACAAACAAGATGGCTGCCGCTCTCACCTTCAATGCGGCGTTGTCGACATAAACAATTAAATGCATTGAAGAACAAGAGTATTGGGAATAATATGTTGACTCTTGTAATGTTTTCCTTGGTTATTCCGTTAAAGTTCTTGTAATATTTTAGGCAAGCTCTTGCAAATTTTCTAGCTTTCGCACTGACAGGTCAATCTCCAAACAGGAAGTGAGTGCGAGGCGTGACAGCGATGTCGCGTGCGCGACACCTGTTGACATGGCAACTCTCAGTGTAAACAAACAAATGGCCACCTCTCCGGACTCCGTAGGACGATGGAGTGCGATCGAAATCGAGAGAGATTTAAAGGAGAGGAAAGCTTACCGGAAATGATTGTAATAACACATTGCACCTGGAAACGTTCCTCTCGTTCGACTGTACTTGAATCCCGGTATCGTTTCTCATGATGTTCATTGGGGTGTAGGCTTTTTCGTATATAATTTATGAAAGAAGCCTGTTCACACAAATATTTCAATATTTTTGCGCGTGGCGAAATGTAAGTAAAGCCTCAAACTTTAAGGTTTTTCTCATCATTGTAAATTTTACGGATGGGTATATGGTTAATTGGTTATTACCCAATATCGCCTGTTCCCTGCATCGTATCTGAGCATTCGTGTCATTTTTACTGCGTAAGACACTCGACTTCGTCTTGCAGGAACAGGCGATATTTCGTAATAACCTCTAAATATCTACCGACACTTTAAATTCAAAATGGCAAACATCCCTGTGATAGCACTGTGGATAAAAATAGAATTGTTGATTTTTTTTGAAAAAAGCAGACAGTTAAAACCTTACTCAATGAACCTCAAAATGAGCCCTAACAAATGATAGAGCAAAAATGTATTGTAAAATTTGAAAGTCCAACTACCTGTCCGCTGTTGGCGCATTCTATTACAGAAGTTAAATATACTTTGATTCATTCAAACAGATTGTAAAAACAAACATGTATGCAGTGATTAGACCTGAAGACATTTGTTCAACGTCTTTAATTATAAATAAAAAGCAAAAAATATAACATCGTGATCCGAAAGAATTTTGAAAATCCGGTTTAAAACATATTGTAACGCTAAATCCTGACGCGGTACAGACGCAGTATTGTGACTGTGGGAAACTTACACTGTAATCAACGTAATGGTCAAGCTGATCAAAAGGTGTGAATTTGCTGAAACTATCTTCATCTGGTTGAGTACATAACGATGGCGAGCAACCATCTAGATAACCCATGTGACGGATAATTCTGTTGGTCAAATAAGAAAAAAATGTCGATAATATTTCAATGAATAATATCTCCCCATGTCTTACAAGAAAATATCTTGCACGAGATCATTTCAAATAATAATTGTGCATCCATGCCACCAATACTACATTATGTTGTTGCATTCTTCATTCAGTTAGTTTCTTCAAGAATTTACGGAGCCACAATAAGACACACAAAACACAGAATCGGTATAAGAGTGACACCTTCAAGAAATTGCATGTGTTGCCCTGTCATTTAACTCTCTCTTTCTGTCTTTCTGTCATCGTATTTAACTCTGTCTGCATTATTAATTATCAAAATGAATCGTTAATCGTCACATTATGATCATTCTTCGGTCAATATCGTGTTTATATAGAAAAGACAACCCAGCCAGTGAAGGTAGCCCGAATACACATGTCTGCTCAACCTGTTTATAACTTTGTCCTTTGTTGTTCAGTGTAAGGCAGTGAACGACATTTCAGAAATTCGTAGACAGGTGTAGTGTGAATGTCCAATATGCTGCCTTAACCTCCCTTGTTTTTACAAAAAAGGCAACGCTGCATTCTTTCTGACAAAAACAAACCGACTTACAGATCTGCCATAACCCATACGTCACGCTGATGACACGCGCTGACCAACTCAGCCATATCTTGACTTGAACCAAAACTGGGGTTGATCGTGTAGATGTCTAGGGGCCATTTACCATGGTAACCAGCAGAGTCACTGGAATTCGTATTCATCACAAACGGAGAGATAAGTATTGCGTTTGCACCTGTTGAAATTGAAACAGAAGGTAAAAGGTTTGAAAAGACGACAGTGAATTCAATGTTTTTTTTTACAATCCCTTCGGAAGATCATTTCACAGTGGACAGAAATTAGTACAGGCGAATGGAAAACCTGAGGTGACAAACATGTCTCGAGATACGAGCTACGAAAATTGTGATGCAAACATTCAGTGACTAGAGGCAATAAAACAGGAAAGAAGGAACAATGAAAGATAGAAGACGGAACGTGCTATAAGAAATGTTTTGCATGCATCTGTTCATATACTTGAAACTGTCTTCTTGTCATTTTAAACATAGTCTATATACTTATGTCATTTCTATAACTAGAAATTCGCTTTACTCGAAAGCAAATATCAGTGATTATTTCAACAACATGTTCAAACATTTTTTTCCTTCTAGTTTTACATTTTTGATCTTTCTCGAGCACAAAAATTTTATAGAAAACGGTGAGTTGAAATGCTTAAACGGTATGGCTAACATAATGCATTTTACTCACCCAAGTTTGTGATGTAATCAAGGTTTCTTTCGATTCCTTTCAAGGTACCGCCACAATATCGAGACGTATCTGTGCACTGCCGGGCTGGTGATTCACTTGTGTGTGCAAAGCGATCTATAACAATCTAAACAGAACGAAAACGAAGTAAGTTAATTCACAAAATTTTGACCGAATTTATCTCATGTGAGGAAATTTTTCATATTACGGCGACTTCGTCAGCGTGTGGTGTTCATTTTACAGAAAAATTCGATGAGACAAACAATTGATAGATGAGATGGGAAAATACAGAATGGGAAACAGGTATATCAAAACTTTGTGATTTCCGAGAATATTGTACCGGCATAAAATGACAAGTAAACCATCCGTGAATGATAAATCTCTAACATTTGCCAGTAAGAAACATTTCTGACAAAACACAGCAAAAACGTGTGAAAAATCCATACAGACTTGGTCGATTGATGGCGCTGTTTTGTTCCTTCATCATAGGACCGCAGAACGTGATAAAATATCGTTATGTACAAGTATGTCCGAACAAAGAAATACACAAAGATATATTTGTTATTATATTAAAGCTTTGTCAATACCAGTGAATTTGTGACGTCATCCCTCGGATTATACTGACAATGTATCCGATTTTTCAACATTATAACCCAAGATGTCTTTTGCATTAAAAGATTCCAAGGCATTGCCAAAGCTATAAATTATAGCAATAATGTACACCCTCCTGGCCCATAATGGACCCAAGCAATTTTTTTCATTTTACTCGTACATTATGTGTGCAAAGTTTCCGTTCGTCCATTATGGTCCGGGGGTACATTATTGCTCAATTATGGCGTACTTGTATGATGATAGTTGACCGGAATTGTGAGAATGTCGGAGATAAACGACACATTACATACACGCTATTTTCGATTTTTCCAGGGAAGCTGACGAACTTGTGCGGAAAACGCTTTTTACAAGTTTTTACGTGATTTGTGGTGGCGAAGTTTTTTTTTTTTTTGCAAGTGCTGGCTGGAACTATTGGTGAGCAATTTTTATGATCAGTGGGAGCCAGGTAGAGAGAAGGAATTAGAAATTACTAGTAGTCTTTGGCCTCAAGGCAGGGAATACGACTCGATTAAGTGTTATAGAATGTGTATTGACATTATCAAGAGGAGAGGACATTTGTAAGATTTAATTAAGATAAAATGACCTCTATGGGTTGAGCCTTATAGCTGAGAGGAAGGAGAAGTGAAACAACTGATGCAGTAAGTGTGCCCGGGAACTTACAAGACGTAAGGAAGTTGCGAACAGCTGGCTTGGACTGATTTATTCATAATGCACCAGAATTTATAAAATACAAGATAATACAAATCTATAGATTGGTAACGGCGCTTTTGCCTTTCTGGATTTTCTGATATGATAGGGTTGTAAATCAGAATGAAAGAAACTACGACGTTCCCTGAGCGCATGACAAGGTATGTAAATTCACACATCCGTCGAGAAGGTACCTTAGTGATTTATGGAGTCAAGTGGCCGGAGCACCAGTCGCTGATAAGTTTGTCGAATACCAACCGAAACTTATTTGATGTATAATATTCCATGTCAAACTTTGGCATAGAATCACAAAAGCCTGAGCAACAGTTTTATCGAAGTATAGCCATTCGCAAGCGACCCCTGAACTGCACACTTTGGTCTTGTAGGGAAAACTGGATATGACAAAGAGAGAAGTTTCAAGTTCTCGTCCTTGAGAAATAATGACAAGAAAACGTGAGTTTGAATAAATGGTAGCACTCAAAGATTGTCCATGCCATCAGTAAACCGGACCGAATGACACGGAGTGTTATAAGTCGAAAACCATACATTATTTACTTCACATTGTTTTTATGGTAAAACTTTTCCTGGATAATAACGTGTCACAGCGCATCCTTTAGCAAGCTTTGCAAACTTCTTTCGTCGTCACCGGCATATTCTAGTGTAGTCTAAGTACTCGGTGCACATGCTCAAAACCGTACTACACCCAAGTACTAACTGACATTTTGGCATCATATCCACTCAGAAATTCTTTAGTTTGAAAATTGTCGTCACATAGAAACAAGTGGTCCTTGAAAACATTTAGTTCTTATATAGGATTACTTGGCAATGAACGAAGTTGAAAATTTGATATTTTTCCGTAATAACGTCATTTCCTCGTTCACTTAAAGATAACCAAGGTTAAGTGTAATCTGAATGTAAGATTTCAAACATATTCTAGATGGTTAACGATGGCTAAATTCGTTCCGATATCTCGTCCCTTATCCAGTCTAAAACCCCGCTTTTTTGTTCCACCAGAGTTAAGCTGAGTACTGTTCAGTTTCATTCAGGAATTGCACCATGCCCAACTCTATATCATCGTCTTTCAAATTGACTTTTTATCAAGAAATTTCTGACAACGTACCTGATACACAACCCGTGTCTTCCATTCCTCAGCAGTCCTGCCAACACAACACGAGACAAAACACACAAGCAGAGCGATGCTGGGGACTAAGATAATTCGCATTATCCCACTGGTCATGTTTGACTCTTTGTCGCACCGCTCAAATATCTTATGGTAGTAACACCAGTTTCCCAAAGTTTTATTCACGCTTGTTGAAAATCTGACTTTTAGTTCCTTTATGTAACCTCGGACTCTCGATGTTCTTTAAGTCTATAGTAATGATAGGCCCATCAAAAACTATTCGAAATACATTTGTAAGTGTCAACTGAAAACTCCGGTATATTGTATAAAACTTAAGAAATATATCACCGAAAAATGTTCTTTTAATTACAGTTAGTAATTATAAGTTCTTTTATGATGACACAGTCGTGAACGAGGGTAAGTAATTAGCATATGCTGGGTGATTGACTGTGAGAGGAAGCAAAGTAAAAATGTTATAGAATATTGACTGTGCAAATATATATATTTTTCTACTTTTGAGAAAGACAAACAAACAACAAAGGCGTGCTGATTGATCTATTCGGTTTCATTTATATTTGGACGGTTTACTTCCTTCATGTGTAATTTCAAAATATTACTTCACATTTTCTTGAACAAAGATTTGACTTCAACTGGAGTTGTAAAGATAAAAACGCAAACGGAAATGTACACGCTCAAGGATATCGTGATCTGACCTAGGGCGTAGCAACCGTGTTTACTCAACGTCGAGATATGTTAAAACTTGCAACCTTAAAACAAATTGTCAGTGGGTCAAAGTTTTCAAATCGACTGTTCCATCAGTCAAGCTGAGCGGTGTTTCTCTTGAATTTGTTCCAAAGTTTGTTTGATCTGGGTCATATTTAATTTTCACATAAGAATTATGTGACGACGAAGACATTCTAAGGCAACGTAGAGCCCTGTGTGGCAGGGCTAACATGCTTCTAGGAAAAGTTTACTCATGTTCTGTTGATGTTGAATCTCGTCTTTTTTTCATACGTTTTGTAATAACATTACATTGTATTTCTTGTGCTTCTTAATGTCAGCGCTATTCGCAGTTGAATTGTATGTCCCCATAATGCATTTGGCTATCTAAGATACATTGGTGTCCCTAAGGTGTTTCTTAACCATTCAGTAAATTGTCTCTCGGTTTTAAGAAGAAGAACAGCGTACAATGTTAGTGGAAACTAATAATGTCTTGATTAATCGATTAATCGATAATCGATTAACTAATAATGTCTTGATTTGTTGCCAGTGACATGCGTTTTAACGAACCTCAAGCCCACTTATTGTATTTTTACTATTGCTTTTATGTCATTTTTTTTAGGATTTATTATTTTTCTCTCCCTTATGGACGTTTTTAAGTTTGAAATAAATTTAAAATTGAATCAAATTGAGGTGATCGTTGTTTGGATACGAAACCAATCCTGAGTGTTATGGGATCTGTGAAGCAACCGAAGTAGGATTAAGGTGATTGTGAGTACAGGGGTGTGGGGTATTTGATTGTGGCAGTACATTTGTCATTTGCGGCGTTTGCAATGCGTCATGCTCACCCTTACTGAACCACTGAGGTGGTCGGAAGTACATATACATTTTGCACTGCTGAAGAACACTGAACTACAACCTCATCAATGCAATAATCTGTGCCTACCTGAGGGTGCTTTCCTTGATGTGGAAATGAAAGCATACTCCCTAAGATAGTGTTGAAACATACAACTGTTTAGTGAGGGCCCTGTATTACTCAGTCTCGCCAACTTTGTTTTCGTAAATCCGCTGTTTCAACTATACAATGCAAGATCCGAGGTACATGAATATTCCACATTGATTAAGGATCATTAGCATAGAATTTTAATACCGAAACAATGCTCATTAATGTAATCTGCATATTTGAATATCATCATACCTCGCATCTTGCAATAATAGGTTTCAACAAAGGAACATAAAATAATGAGACCCTTTGGATCTGAGCAGTGGCATAATTAGTGTAAATGCCTCAGTGTAGTCGCTGGCTACTTTTGTCCGTCGGTGTAATATATGTATTACAGTGAAACCGGACGTTTTAATGAAAAATGCTAAATTCCATAAATATACGAAGGACACTTAGTAGCGAAAGTCGAGAAATCTGACGATGTGGTTTTCAGGATAAGTGAAACTTATGATATTATTTACTCGTTCCCTGTCTCAAGTCTGACACGACAGTTAGCTCATCCGAGATATGTAGCAGCCATAAGCAGTACCAGGCACAGAGAATGTGTAGGCTGTACAGTTGTACTGCATACCGAATAGACACATCGAAGAATGAAATTGTTTACATTACAAATTATTATGTCAAGAAGTTGCTATCGTAGACATCAAGCACTCGAAATAAGTCATAGCCATAAAAGTATACAGTCACCTGTAATCTAAATATGCCCATAAATGGTCAAAGGGGCGTTCCT
>LD344113.1:237125-314226 GCA_001465055.1 Ptychodera flava | reverse complement strand
TCTGATGCTTACGCTTGTTATTTGTTACTAAAATGAAGTCATCGGCGTATGGAAGGGTTATGATTTTTTGATCATTAAGAACATATCTGAAAAAAAACAATGAATCAATTATTTACAATATGGCAGGAGAGCTTACGTCATCCCTATTCCTTTAAAATAATTTGGTCCACACATGCCGAAGAAACGGCTCTGGACAAAGAGACGGATGGGAGAGCGGATCACAGACGGACGGATAAAATGTACGGACGGGAACCAAATCTTTAAGTACCCGCAGGTGTAAACTAAAAACTGATAGTGTCGGATTATTCCATACCATCAACAGTAGGCCTAACACATACATCTTTCGTGTGACGTGTACCATACAATATGGCCTCCTCATTTATACACAGAACCTCTTCATTTATTTGTATTAATGTATTATTATATTCAATGATTTATTTGTGTTTTTTTCTTGTCGCAGCGAGATGCCATAAAATCGATGTTATAGCTATTTCTCATGCATCACTTCATAGGACTGCAGTTTTCGTGAATCGCGCCCTCTATGGGTGAATTGCAACACACATTTCTGGTGATTGTGTTCTGTGTCTTGTAACATTGTAACAAATGATGAATATACATTCAGTTGTTATATTGCACATCATATATATGTAACACAGTCTTCTTCATTGGTTGTATTTTAATGGAGAGTCTCTTCTTAAACGTTGGAGGGTTAACATTCATGTTCTTGAATGAAGAGAAGCCGATTTTTTAGAGTCACGGTCGTAACTGTGTGTGTTTTGACATGTCGATTAGTTAGGGCAAAGGAAAGCTGTTCTAAATAACCACAATTCCCCGCCAATTATGAGAAACAGTGCTCCCCCATTCCATTAGTTAACTCCCCTCCTCATTCGCTTCCGGGGAACTTCCCTGCTTGCCTTTTCCGACACACAGACACACAAATGCCATCTGCCCTCTTGCAACCAAAACGACTCCCTGTTGTCCCTCTTTTGCCACATGCTTTCGCCGACCCTGGAAAACCCGCTGACCCTGCACATTCTTGATTGAGTAAATTCTTTAATTTTCATTGCATTTTACTGTTCTCAACCAATAAAAATAAAAATAAAACATAATTTCCTCCGACCTTCTTTCCCTAATTTTCGGCGGCATGTTACAGGAAACACACGTTTTTGTATTTGGCCCAATCATATCACGACTTTCTCGCCGACATTTACTCACTACATCCCCCAGCGGTGGCAGTCCTCGGGTTGGTTGGTACCCATGCTTGTTACCCAAGTTTGAAAAGTACCCCCTTTCCTAGAATATTTCTGAGAAAAACACCCCCTATTTGTGGCAAATCTGGGAGAAATTAGCTTTAAAAAACATACCCTTATTTTCGAAATCTAGGAGGTTAGTATGTTGACACCCAGGGTTGACCCTGGAGGTTGGCTTTGTATACATGTACATACATCATAAATGTTTGTCCTCACCTGATTTTAGTCACATTCATACACAATCATCTTCCTTATCCGTTTGGATCTTGAGTTCTCTGCTTGCTCCTGTGTGACAATACACCTCCCATCATCTACTGTTTTTCATTTTCTTTGTGAGTGAGACTAGACCAGATTTAGTGTCCTAGGGAGATTATGAAAGGACTACCCCTAATCTCGGAGGTTACTCTGAAAAAGTACCCCTTTTTCTCGATTTCACGGACCTAGAATCTCCGAGATGACTGAAGAAAAACACGCCCTTTTCCGTGAATTTGGTAACGCGCATGGGTACCCACCAACCCTGGGACTGCCACCACCGGGCTACATCCATAATATGTGAACAATGCTTCCTTTGTTAGGGCAACGGTAAGAAGGACTTGATCTTGTTTTCTGTGCTAATGAAAATACCACCAAAAGTTACATCTACTGTGTGTTCAATGGTCCTGAACATTAAAAGTAGACTAGCCCACGCTAATCATTCGGCAATTTTAAAATTCATGCTTGGCGATAATTGCTGACTTCGCGACAGCCAACCATTCACGTGATTGCTAGTAACCAAAACAATCAAATTTGAAGTGATAAAAAATTAAGAAACAAGACAGATATCATTCAACTTACTTTACTGATGTTATCTCAAAGACACAACGCATCTAAACTGAGCAACTAAATAGGACACGACTTTGACAATGACTTTGAAAAAAAATTGTTCGGTTCATGTTGATCTGGTTTAAAATACTGGTGAGCGTGTTCCGATCAGTAGTATGTGTTCATTTCGTGGTTAGTATCGTTATCGTAAAGACAATATCCACACTAGGAAGCGTGTTTCATACATTGTTTACTAAATAAGGTAGGTGGCAACAACAAACATGTAGCAAGACTCAACCGGTGACCAGAAACTTCACTGAAAATGCAAGGCAAAGCAGTCTGTTGCTAGAGGCCCCAAGAGGGCGCTGTGATTGTTGCTTGAGTTCCTCATTTTAAAAATAATATAATGCCAAACTAAAAGTTTATGAAGTAAATTTGCCCAAGTTTGCTTATCCATCATTTGAAGGTCAATACTATACGTTCACCCACTACAACGTCGCCCTGTCTCTATGACAACGACACGAGAACGTTTAAAACCCAACGAGAGGAACCGTTCCGAAGCGAGCCATTGTGATTGTCCAGCGAGTCGAATGTAATAGAATGAATTAACCGTTATTTATATCAACACGGATACGTATTTATCTGTGTCTTGGCAAAGACTTCAACCTTTCATGCAGTCGGGTACTATCACGCGCCAAAACATGGGGGTGTTGTGAGGGTGGGTCAAAGTTTAATATTTCACTTGTTTACACATACGTGCTATCCTAGACGTGTAAACAAGGAGTAAGGTTTCCAAACAATAAACTTTTATATTTACTGCTCAACACACAATTAGACAAATGTTCGTTGCCATAATAGTAACTTCCGTTATCGGCGCTCAGCATATAAACCAAAAGTAGGTCTGCCTCACCCTATTTGGGGAATGCAGTCGCCCGTGTCAGAGGTCGCACTAATTTAAAGGTATGAGTATGTTGGAGTTTCACCTCTCGCCACTGGTCTTTGGCGCACAAATCCTCATTATATGCGTACGTGTTCGTGGTTTCTAATAGCGCGGGTTCGTCTTGTTGACTAAAATTACCGTTTGTCCTCTTCATTCAGAAGTGACCCCTCCTATGGGCGCACAGTTTTGTCGCTTTGGAAGTGCAAGGAAGAAGCTGTTTCATGGTAACACGTGAGACGATTAAGATCTGAACACGGATTTGAAGATCCGCCGAACACCGGTCGCGTGGTGAAGTCGTTCCTGGTCAATCTACTGTGGCTAGATTTCAGACAACGCACTACCTGCCCGTTGCTATACAGGTACAGCGTACATGGCGAACGTGTTACAGCAGCCCCCGGGGCATGCCTGAATTCACAAGGGACAATTCGTAACACCATTAAAAACAAACTACGTAATACAATCTTCTGTTAGGTAAGTAATCATAGAAATTAACGAGGCGTACATGATAACTCGCGTTTTTACACTTAACGACGTTCAAAAGTATGAGCTTTGGGCGTCTGTCACACACTTTCTCTCTCTTTTTTCATTCTCGCTGATATCATATCCAAGGTTCTCCAGAGAACACCTTGCGAATGTTAACGTTTTAGCATACCATTGTATGCAGCATTCAAAAATCTTCACCGTATTCTTTCACCACAAAACAGGGTAAACACTGCGTTTTGTTCGAAAGGCTGCTTTGAGATCGTGCCAGTCCCTGAGTTAGTGGTATCCGACACTCGCAATAGTTTCTGAGTGGTTACACAGCATTTTGATCGCAATGTTAACTATGAAAGCTGTGATTAATAAACGCTGGTCTGTAACATGCAAGTATTTCGAGTGATATTGCATTTTATGGCAACGAAGGCAAACAGATATCTGGTGTGAAAATTCCATCAGCTACGAATCGAATGCCGTGACCTGGCGAATTCGTGTTAGACATTAGCGGTCAGGCAATAACCTTCTTCAAACAAAAGCAGGGCAACAATTGCAAATAAACGTTATTTGCTGCCCTTGGTTGCATTAATAATCTATGTTTATGTCGATACGTTGAATAACCATTGCATTTGTACGATAAAAAATTCTACGCGTCGGCGACCATCACCACTCGACACGCAGACACCCTGTAATCCCCGTTTAATGAAATTTCGTCGTCGCCAATGACAGTCATATAATTAAATGAATCAGAACTGACTGCTCTTTGTAGGTATTTCCCCGAACAGAATACCAGCGATCTTTTCTTATTGAGGTTGTTTTGTCGTTAAATAACGTTTGCTAACGCGGCTAGATTAAGAGTTATTTGTGCAAACACGAGTTATTATTAAGTTTCGATTGCGGATTTTTATCTTGCTCACCGAGGTAAGACTAGCGATCCTGAGCGTAATTGCTGAGGTACATATTGTAATAGAAGTGGCTTTGCTGTTTTGTTGGTCGGTTTACTGAGCGGTACTGTGTTTGATTGGATTTTGGCGCGGCGTGGCTCACCTCTAAGGCGCGTTGGCAACCTGTTGACTCGTCGATGACAACTGTGAGGGAGCGACAAAGCCGTTGCTAAGCGCTATTCAGAAATTAGCGTTGTCGAAAGATTTTGAATCATGCAAGTCTCAGTGGTCCTGTCTGCTGACCTTGACTTTGCACATATGGTTGGTTTTGATTGAAATGTTGAGTTGAGGGTTGAAAAGCAGGGTTATCATGCATGACCGTCACTGGGAATCTGTTAGAGGCAAACCATAATATATATCATATTGTGCAATTAACAGGACACTGTCAGTTATTTGATAACATTTTCGTTGCGTTTTTTCTCCAAAAAACTGTCATGTTCCCAATATATCTTCTCCCTACAATTTGTTTAACTACCTAAATATTATGCTATGGATACATGTATTGTATTGTATTGTATACGATAAGCAATTTTGATAAGAATTCTCGACTGCTTGCAAAGTCTGTCGTCAACAACAATATTAAAACATTAGGCGTGTAAAGGTCATTTTGATAAGATGATCACTGGCCAATCCTGCAATGATTTTACAAATAGATTAAAATAAAAAACTTGGAAAAACCCTGTAAATACCTGAAACGGCGCAAACGTTACAGAAAATGGAGCCATGACCGAATCCTAGCAACGGTCACATCACTAACTCGTCGGAATGAAAAGTTCAAATCAAAGTCATTTACAACAAATGTTAAAATAAACATCATGTTGTAGATACACATAAAACACACGCTTCGATGAAATGTACATACTGAGACTAGTGTGACATATCGTAAACGCGTAAACAAACAAACGCGTTCGTCAATGAATATATATATATACATGGATATCTACATGTAGGTAAAGCTTCACTGATGCATCGATAAATCCATCCATTCATCTACTAATCAACCCACTCATTTACCAGACTACCAAACCATTAATCCATTCCTCCAATCATCCCCTCTTCCTTTCCTGCCGCCCATCACTCCATTCATTAAGATAACAAAATACCACAGCAACCTATTTGCATTGAATATTGAGTCCAAAAATTATCATGAATGGCATGTGAGAGAATTTTCAATATGGTGTATGCTTTCTGCACACCTGTAAGCTGCTGACACAACACTTAGAAAAAAGGTACAATTTGATCATCAAATACACTTTTTAAAAGCAGCATTGTATTGCATAGGAACATACGGTCTACAACATTTATCGAGAGACAATGCAAAAGCTACATTTGTTATAATTGGTAACAAATTAATAGCTTCTTTTGCAATTTATGAAGCTAATCTAACAAGCATGCTTAATATAGAGAAGCACTGACTGCAAGAACTTACATTAAGAAAAGGCAAATTTTCTTTACGGAAAGTTTGAGCAAATCAGTCTTTCAGTTTCGGGGGGTAATGAAATGGTCTTTTTGCAGTGACTTATAGGTGTTAATGAAAATTAAAATCAAAATTAAAACAATGGATTATCTAATCTTCTTCTATCTTCTTCTCTTGATGAAATCAAGAGAAGAAGTCACATATTACATTAAAGTACTTGAATATTCGATAAGATCATATGTGAACAAAAAGATTTTTCCATAGTCCGAGCCACCCATCCAGCCACCCATCCATCCATCCATCCACCAATCAATATCCTTCAATATCCCTCCCTCCATTCCTCTCTCTCCATTTATCTCTCATCTCTTCATCATCCAGCGCCTCTTCCTCCTCCCGTGCCTCTCTCCTTCCGTCCATCCCTCCCTCCCTCTATCAAACCAACATGTAATATGTATAAATATGTACATTACACGATAAATGACTCAGAGACATGCGTTGAGGAAAAAACTGAAAATATTCAACTGTATAAAGACGGTGAAAATATTTTATGAAGAACCCGGAACTACTACTAATCCATGGGGATTATGGCTTAATTGAACCCTGAAAACACTGTAAATGAAAACGAAAATTGGTCAAATCTCTCAACTCGTTGAAGGTTCGTGGTACAGAAGACATTCAGGTTGGTGTTGACTCAATTTAGATAGTCTAGTACCGTATCGATTACATATCAATCAAGGTCAATGATTTTCGCCACAACTAGTGTATTTACAAACAGTGACTCTATGAAACCCATAGAAACCGGATTAGGATTTACGTTTCCACGCCAATAGATCTCCAAAGTGCTGCACAGGTCATTTTGCAGTGACCTAAGCTGCCGCGGTTACTCAACAGATGCTGTCAGATTGTTGCCAAGGCAAGGCGAGGAACGCGCGTTGCGGCCGTGTCAATTACTGTATCTCACACTTAGCTGATATCTCATAGTTGACAGCGTAAGTCGCAGTGACTGTGCACTCAAGGACTAGTCCGTTGATGGAGTGCTTGTGTGCAAACCTAGATTTGACAATGGATACCCAGCACCTTTCGTTCACAAGTGGCCATTGAAGAGTTCGAGCCATCGGGGACTGTCAAAGCACAGTTACGAGTGTAGTGATACATAGCAGCCGCCGTGTAGTATGCATAGAATAATGCATTCTACGCGGCGGCCGCTATGTATCACTACACTCGTAACTGTGTGTCAAAGTACATTTCGTCGTTATTGAAACCGTGCCACGACAACCTGAACCTCACACATGACTCATATCTCGGACAAACTACGCTTTCTGTTAGTTCAAGTTTTGTCAAATTTAATTCTACTACTCTAATCACTTCAAATGGCTATGATATCTTCCAAGCACGAAGGTCACCCTACTTAATACAGATATTTAAAAGCAAACATACCAATGAAATAATCGTTAAGCTGGTCGGAGTCCATAGTAGGTCCAATCTCTTATCAGTGGACATCGTATGGAACAATTAACATACGTTTGCGCATACTGAATGTTATCTTTGCTTCTGACCGGGTACTTTCTCTATGTAAACAAAAAGTGAAGTGACTTATTTCTCAGGTTTCGAAGAACCGGAAATTAAATCTGCATCTTTGTAAGTCTTTCTTCAGTGTCCTTCGACAGCTATCGATCGATGGATCCGCCATGTTTTAACAGACGGATTCATCGCTGAAGACATTGTAATAAAGACGTCAAAAATAAAAATTTAAAAATGTATTTCGAATGAGCCAGATAGGCTTCATGTCTCAGCGAAAATATGAGGCGAAATGTTCTAATGTTATAAGTTTGAATGTCTAGACACATAGACACATACATACATAGATACATACATAATACATACATACATACATACATACATACATACATACATACATACATACATACATACATACACACACACATGCATGCATGCATGTGTGTATATATCTATGTATGTTTGCAAAATGCAAAGGAAAGGGTTCATAGGCTTCGCCTGACTTAAGTTGTTACGTCATAATTATAGTTACTGAATTAACTGTAGTAGATAAATTGATGAATGCTAATAGGTTAATTCGCATGTTATAACCGATGCGTTCAAATTGTTCAATTATAATTGAACAGCCAGTTGTTCTAATTGACCAATGCATGTTGGGACAAGCCTGACAAAAAATTTCCGAAAATGCTAATCGTCGAATTGCTTACAGTGTACGTAGTCTGAATTCGAGACGTAGCCAAGCAACTCGCAGGGTTTATGCAAGTCTCGCATTAGCTAGTAAGGTTTGTTTTCCTTTCGTACAGAGAGTCGCAGGTGACCCAAACAGTGGGATAGCCACGGGTTGCCATAGAGATCATCACAGGTGTACGCGCTGGGAGATAGAGGTATGCCAATCAAAACGAGTCAACCTCAGGGAGGGAAACCTAGCGACCAGGCAAACTACAGATATGCCATAGGATAACCAGACGCATGCAGTTGGTAGCTACTAAAAGCTGAGAGAGAGAGAGAGAGAGAGAGAGAGAGAGAGAGAGAGAGAGAGAGAGAGAGAGCCAGACAGACAGACAGACAGAGCAGACAGACAGACAGACAGACAGACAGACAGAGAGAGAGAGAGATTTCCTTTCTTGATACATGTTCTCAGAATTTCAACGATTGTCTTCATTTCAGAAATTATGGCTGGTCACACCAGCATCCAAGCCTTCGGTACTGCGATACCGTCCAACGACCACGATGATCAAGTGTCCATCATCGAGTCCATCGCTGACAAGTCGAGAAACGGGAGCAGAATAAGCGACGTGGAGAAGATACGAGTCTTCGGGATACTGGACAGCTCCGACAAACGGAAGCTGGGGAAGCAACAGCAGATCCTTCATGACATCACTGAGCGATGCCGGGAACAAGACATCACGGACATGTCAAAGTCGCTGACAAGCGGGATCCAACTCAAACAGAACTCTACGTTAAAGAACGACTACCGCCGAGAGGTGACTATGTACTCAACAAACACGCTGATACGACAGAGAGAGAAGTCAGGACCTCAGTTCAGGAACGGGTCTGGACGCGTCAAAGCGAAAAGCGGCCGGGAGTACAACAAGCCTAGGGTAGAGCGAAGCGCCACCAGCGTTGCAAATTTTAGACCCAGTAACATTATACGATCACCGCCGAGCAATTATCCCATTAAAACGATGTTTCCTAAGGTCACAAGGGTCACCTTCGGTGGGTTGTCTCCAACTCAGTTGTATAACAGAACTAAGTGGCTGCATTCACGCAAAATAAATGGCCCAATACAGTTGGAACATTACATACAAAGCAGAAACGCGCCGTGCGCGCCTTTAATGCTCCCTAGACTTCAAGATGACGGTGAACATCAAAACGGAAACTCGGGCGAGTCGACGCCGAGATCGACGAGTATCTCGCGAGGAGTCGCTGGGAAGAAAAGCAATCACATGCCGAGGAGGTCGTCCTTTGGAAAAGTCTCTGAAAACGACGACAAGGGGAGCGAGCATGTACAGCAAAATGGAAACAATACCCCGGGCTCCGGAAGTTGAACGCCCAACAAGGAGAACCTGGATTGACCTAACCTACTTCTGAATGTCCAATTAAACATTATTATAAGAAAAAAAATCTGCTGTTTTTTCATGTGATTGGAACATTTTTCAACGGTAACCTTGGACGGTATTAACCTTTGAAGAAACCAGGACGACAAGGTTGAAAAGTTGAATACCGTGGAGCATTCTACTTTTGACCCGTGACGTCATACTGTCTCACTGGGGAATCATAGACATGACAGAATATATATACTTTCATGTACATATTGACATAACCAACGCTGGTTGCTAGTTTTGCTATGAAGATTACTTTCTTCTGACGACTTGAAAATGCCAGCTACGAGCAGATTTAGATTTTCTTGGAAGTTGACCTCTGTCAAAAAATCAAACGCACTGCTATTCTCGTTATCATTTGCATGTGATGTTAAAGGGAAACAGGCAAGACAATATATTGTTCACCAACTACTTCCTACTAAGTGTTTGAGATGCACTGCATAATACATAGTATTATGCCCTACGTCAAAGTGTAGAACGTTAGATCGGATGACGTTTTCTTTTGGCCAATTCAAGTGAATGTTAACGTTCAAGTGAATTCAAGTGAATGTTAACGTTCAGTTTCCTATGACCCGACCGACCCTAGACAAACCCGCCGACCCTAGATATTTTTCGCATTTTCAAAACAATTCGGGTAAATTCTCTAGATTTTACCTAATTTTATAGGTCTCAGTAAAAAAAGCAAAAAAATAAAAAATCATCCGATCTACCTATCCTACTATATTTTTTCTAAAACGCTCCCTTTCAACCGATCAGGATTCACATTTATGAAAATGTAGTCGGGTTGCCGACCAAATATGGCAAATGGCAATTCGTATATTCACAAGAAAAGGTTAGTCTGCAATTTTTCTTTCGGGAATTTTAGTGCATTTTATCTTGATATCAAGTTATAGGACACCGCTTTTTTAACGTATTCATCAATGTGGCTTCCCACAAGTGTTTCGGGAAATTTTCTGGAAATCTCATGTTACGACAGCGTTTTCATGCAAGGCAATGGGAAAGCTGACACTGAATTACGCATGCGTTGTACGTCTTCCAATTGCAACTTGACTCAACATGAAAAATGACGTTTACAGTCAAAATTACTCACTTACTCATACAAAAACAATTTAACACACAGCTTCCATGTTATATCATCCTGTATCATAGACGTGTTTATTGCTTTGAATTTTACTATATTAACCGTCATGCCATTCTCGCCAATCGGACATAGTGGACAAATGTCAATTGTGATGTTTCGCAAAGCAGTTCTTGAACAAAAAAAACCCAAATATTTTCGAGTAACATGGCGTGTACGACGCCATTCCTAATCCCGGTGTGATCCTTGAGCATACCGTCAGATATGGTTTCAGTGTTTGCAACTGTTACAGTAAAACATACCGCTCAATTCACCGAGCGAACTGATACATAAAGCGCCCTATAACAAAACCTTACATTCGTCACACGAGAGACTTAGAATCGATCATGTTGTATTAACGACAGTGACGTAAGGTCACTAAGGGTTATGATGTAAACACCATGTACTCTGGACGAAATGGGGACAGCTTCGTTATCAATGATTGTGGGTCAATATGAGGTCAGGTCTTAAGTGGAGCAACTGATATACATCTCCTTCTGACCAAGCGATTTGGATCTGATTTAATATGAGATTATGAAATAAAAAATCCTAGATAAAAATGATCTGACTATAATTACTTGTACTTTTCTTTATAGTTTATATTTAATGTATAAGTTGTGACATTCGTCATCACAGAGAACAGTCGATACCTGACACTGCAGTCAGTTCTGCCGAGTGACTTTTGCGTTTGATGGAGTGGTGGCGCTCTTTATAACCTTGTTGATTAGGGTGATTATCCGAGATGTCGCTTTGTGGTAATCTATTGTTTTTCCTTTTACATTGCACGGCTGTGGTTATAAATGCTAGCTCTTTCATTACGCAGGGCGAAGTCCCATTGTGCAGGTTGAGGTTAAAAGTCATCATAGAAAAAAGGTCATCACAGGGTCAAATTTACAGTGCAGAGGCCGTGCTGGCAGCAACTTGAAACTACAAGCAAAGAAAATGAAATTTCCACTTGAAAACATGCAACAGAGAATGGATAAACATAATTAAGTTATTGCAAGAGAGAATGTTGTAACTGATTAACTGCCACACAAAACTGTCAAAAAACAGTATCGTTGATGTCGAACTTGGGGTGATTCTGTTATGGATCATTGTTGAATAAATAAGCTTAGTCCGCGGATAATTTAAGAGATGCTGTTTTAATTGTGTTAAGCGCAATAAACGGGCATTCTGTCTTTAATTATTTCCCTGTCCTCATGACGAGAGGATATTTTCTCTACAGTAACATTATATCTAGAAGTGGAAAATCATAAAATTCGCGGACATTTACCCGTTTTTCACAATCTCTCAATATTCAGTTTTTTTAAGAATGAAGAAATAAGGTAAATTTTGTTTGACATCACATCGAAACTGGACTTGAGACAGCTACAGCACACCATCGAGGTGGTTTTGAAGGCGAAATTGTCACGATGGACATGTTAGTTTAAAGTCCGGTTCCCTATTTTCCAAACACTGCGTAAGTGTAATAGACAAGTTGTCCGGATGTTCGGCAGAAGCCGCGCATAAGCGCATCACCTTTCGTTTATTCATATACCAACGCTGGGGGCGCCTTTCGCATCCTTGCCACGTCAGCACTCGCCCTTCAGAAACGCAATATCTTGGGTGTGGTCAAATTAAGCAACACTCTCCAATGCTCATAACCTATAGTTACATATTTCAGAATTTCATCAGCAAGATTTGTTTTTATAGAGTTATATTGGCGTAAAGAGTACCCACGGAAGACCAGTTGTGGGGATATAGCTCAGTGGTAGAGCATTCGACTGCAGATCGAGAGGTCCCCGGTTCGATCCCGGGTGTCCCCTGCACGTATTTTTTCATAATATCATTGCTAATTCGGTATTATTTCATTCTCGGATTTGCAGTGACATGGAATTGCCGTTGTATGTTCAGTAATTCTATGTGACATCATTTCTTACATAAATTGTATTTTATTATTGCAGACTTATGTATCACCTGCCCGCAACAATAATAATTTCAACGTCATATTATTTTGTTTCTGAACAGCGAAAGTCGATCAAAGTTCAATGGCGGTTTTAATTATCGCGTTTTCAATTTGTTGTTGGAATGGTGCATCGGAAAATTCTGTTGTGGCTGTACAATCAGCCCCTTGGACTTCAACAATAGAATAATGCAGGCAACACGTTGACAATAAATTATGCCATGACTAAATTATGCCAGATAAACAATGTAACGAACGGATTTCAAATGAGTTTGAACGGTATTAAATATGAAATATTGTGATAAATTGCAAAATGTCAATTTCGGATCTGCCGTTCTGGAAAACTTTTCCAGTATATCCCTATAAAAAATATGTGAAAAATAGCCGCGATGGTTTAAGAAAGTTATCATTGGCGACTGTAAATTGTTCAATGATGGTTTGAAGGTTGTCGCTCCCACATTTGAAATTTATCCTTCAATGAAAAAGCATTCGACAGACGAATTTATGAATGCAGCAACATACAGCTGTTTTTCATGATTTCGTATCGCACTAATGTGTCATTGTATGTTGTCCTGTGACAATTAACGACATCCGGACAAGTAATATGTGACTACTGCATACTGGCTGAGATAGATGATTTCTGCTGTCATACACGCCCAACTGACCTCGAGAGATTCCACTTGTGTTGCCAGATGGCGCACTTCAAATAATAATTATCGGCTGCCTCAATATTTTGTAGGGCACAGCCTGACCGTTTATGAATAATCCATGCTTGATTCATACCAGACTGAAGATCCGTCTCTCGAGGGCGCTCTATCCGCTCACCTTCTTCCTGGAGCGACGGATCTTTCCGTCTAGTTTCGTACAAGCGATGGAACGTTTAAAAAAAATTATATGAGTATACAAAAATATTAGATTGGTGACAGGGACAATAGCTGATTTTTTTTATAATTTCTAGATATTAGTTCGATAAAACAAAAAGCTCGTATATTTTGCCCTGTAGGATATTGGAATTTAGCCTCGCTTTGACAATCGTAGTGATATGCAGTGCTATCGTCGAGGAATGGATTTAAGCCCATCAATGTAACAGCTGACGAAATTGTTAACTTCCATTGTCCTCTAATTTTTATTTATAAAAACACGAGAGTTGGATGGAAAGATGCACCGTATTAGGCCCCAATGTCGCATTTTCAAGACTAATACAGTCGGTAAAAAAGATAGGAGCAGGACAAATTGCCGACGACAGTCTACTTTGCACCTGGAAAAGTTCTCTACAATTTTGGATTCTACTGATGGTACACATCATCAAAATTACTGTCAATTGAAATTTTGATCTCAACACGTTAGATCTTAGTTACTGAAATTTGCGGTTGATTGTAGCACTACAACCTTCGTCAGCAGAATGACTCAATCTCAATGTAGTGGCCTTTCGGATACGTGGCATCAAAATCGGGTCATAGAATTTTGGTAATGTATATACCTTCCACTGTCTCTAGATGGCTGGTTACCACGGATATACATCGCCTCCTTGACACCTCTTTTGAAGTGTCGGGGATCCGTATCAAGAATTTGTTCATTTTCTAAATCCACAAAGTGGTCTGGTGATTCAGTGTGGATATGTTGGGAAACCTCCGATGTCGTTGAACTGGGAGGTAGTGCTGCAAGCGAAAATTTCAGTGTGACTAAAATCTAGTATGTTGAGATCAAACGTTCAATTGACAATAATCAGTTACCAACGCAGATGAATTTCCATACAACGATCAAAACTATGCTTTACTCTCGCCAAGTGAAGTTTAATCTTAAGTTCTGTACGAGCAGAGAATGTCAGTTCCAGTTTTTCTCGACAGTTGGTCACGTGCCACGTCGATGACTCAGCAACTTCAGCTTCGTACTGTCACGTGTTATAAACATTTGCCGGTCGTCAGTACATGTATTTACATGGAGTCTGCGCTCAGAGTACCCTACTGGAAATAATAAGCGTAGACATCTACTATTCCTTTCGTTAGAAACATCGAAAAATGACACAAATGTGAGTTTTATCAAAATGTCCATGGTTCACTGATAGGTCGTTGAATCCATTATTTCTCAGATTTTTATTCCAACAATCGACAATGACAGGTTGCCACATTTTAGAGCAGCGACTTTCCATTTCAAATTCACAATTGATGACGTAGGAGACGACAATGGACGATGTGTCAAAACGCAACCTATGTTACCATGACAATGGAGTTGAAGAGCTTTCCCACATTTCTAATAAACAGTCATTCAACCGAATAACTGCACGTTGTCAACAACAGACTTTAGCGACAAACTTTTTAAAGGTTATTGACGAAACTACATATCGCCTTTGCGTAATCGACCTTTTAGTATGTTTTGATTATCATGTTTGTGAGCATTCATAGGTCTTACAGAGAGTGTTTCGCCGCTTTTTACGATAGCTATTGTTTACACAGGCTTGTATAAGAGTCACTTTCATGAATTGTTGCTATTATTCAACAATACGGCGTTAGCATGATTTATTCAGTGTCAACTTGAAGTAAGATAACATATTTGAAGTGCCTAGCGTCTATTTTTGTACATCAACGGTCGCTAGCCATATCAGGAACAGTCGCATTCATTCACTGCCAAGTAATCAACTGGCGACTCACTTCAAGTGAAGGTTCAGTAGCAAAACGGAACTATGAAAGTTCGTGTTTATTAATACGTAATATAACAAAAATATGCACGTGCGCAATGAATCAACCACAGTGTAGCTAAACGTTTCGTTCTTTTTTGACGGTCGCAATCTACATTACCCACACTTATTTAAACTTACTCATGCAGTGATCAATGGTATGATCACTTGGCCACTTGAACAATTTACACATATCAAAGTCAAATGAAGTATCTTGGGCGTAAAGTAAAGAATTTAGGGATTTAGTAAAATTATGCAAGTTTGAATTTGTTTTGTCGAACTCTCCCCATGGCATACCAGTGAGTAATATAAAGACAGAAAATAATTGCTTGAGGGGTAGAATTGACTCCTATTAGTAAAAATATATTGTACTGACCAAGAGCTATATATAAACCGGACGGAAAGCAGTCCCGCAAGTGACTGATTGTTCCCCGGGGATTGTTCTTGGTGAATACATGCAACAGGTGGTAATACGTGATTTGGAATGGGCATCATTCAGTGGATTGCTTCATTCTAAGCAACTTAATCTTATTTGTTTGAAAGGTATCTTTCAAGTTCATCCACCTACGATGTTTTGACTTGGCAGTATCAGTTTAATGATCTTGGCAACATCTCATCTAATATCACGTGACCACTCGACCTCCGCTGTAATGGTAGGCGATAGCTCGTAAAGAGAAACTGGATTTAAGACAGGATATTTCTTGGCAACGTATCAAGGGGATATAGCTCAGTGGTAGAGCATTCGACTGCAGATCGAGAGGTCCCCGGTTCGAACCCGGGTGTCCCCTTCTTTTGATCAATTTATACCAGAAGCAAGAAAAAATGTGTAAGAGAAAGGTAAGATGTTTGTTTGGATTCAATGGCATTAAGATATTCTTCAGAAATCATGTTTCTTACCAATGTCAAAGATTGCCATTGTCAATAAAAATGCAGAAATTTTTGAGCAATGCCAATGTTTTGTCAATCGTCGATTAACATTTACATATATAATTCAAATGGCCGCCATTCCTGTGTTATCTGTATAATTTTATGGACGGTGGAAAGTTTCCTTACTCCAAGAGCTTTAACAAGAGCCCCTTCCCAACAAGTGGTAGATCAGAAAAGAATGGTGTTGAAAGAATTAAAGTCCGAAAATCTGTCGGCGAGGCGCATTCTACCTTAATACACAGCTACTATAGGCTGTGATACATAATGGACCATTCGTTTCACTTCCGTCAAAAAATGATGCAACCGTATCGCAATGTCAGCTGAAGCTTCCGTAAACTTCATCAACATGAAAACATATCCATATTGTTTTGCACCCAGCTAGTCTTGCAAAGAATTTCCAAACATTTCAAACGACCATTTGCAGACGTAGAAACAGTAAAATGTGTGGCACAATTAGAAGCTAATAGTTACAAATTAACGCTGTTACATCATAGACCCTCGAGAAATTCTCGAGGGTCTATGGTTAAATAGGACGCCATTGCGGAAGAAAGAAATTTCCGACTATAGGTTTTCACAAGTTGGGATATAACTCAGTGGTAGAGCACACCACTGCAGTTCCAGATGTCCCATCGTTTTATTAATTTCTACTATACACAATAAAAAAATCGACAAGGAAAGTCAAAATATTTTTTTTAAATCGATGGTATTAAGAAAGTCTATGTAAGCGTTTCACACCGATATCAGTGCTTGCTATCAAAGTACATGCACCTTGGGGACACATATTTCTATATCCAAATTTTACAGTTTCTTTCTGATCTACCACGTCAGGTAGCTCATTTTAAAGTTCATGGAGTAAGAAATTTTTCCCAGTCTTCCGTTTTCATAAATTTTAATTCCTCTTACAGTTCATGGCTGCCATTTCAGACTTTGAAATATAGGTACATGTTAGGCATTTAAGATCTCGAGTACGAAATTTACACGGTGACCCCTGACTTTCATTCGTGATTTGGTAAGAGAATGGTTGAAAGTGTCATTGAGGAAAGTTTAAATTCTTGATTTTCACTACCTTAATAGCCAAAATGAATAATTATCTCAACAATAGAACTTTTTGTCAACCAAAGTTCATTAATATATGCATATTTTGTCACGTCTGTACTCAGCATGATTTTCGTATTAAGAAAACAATACTTGTATTTAAAAACTGAAAGGTTTAAATTGGCCGAGTACCTGACTAGCAAGATACATATCAAGTTTGTGATTGCCTCGACGATCTTAAATTTCTACTTCTGGTATGGACAAAGCTATCATCTACAAATATGCAATAAAATATATGCGCACTGTTGCAAAAGCGTTAATTATCCTAGTGTATACAGACTATCTGTCCTGTTGTATAGGCTGTGATAGATAGTGGGACCACTGGTTTTACTTACGTCAGGAAAGGACGCAACGGTATTGCAATATATACAATGTTAACTTCCGCAGACCACAAGTTCCCCAGCATGTCCATGTCGTTTTGTATCCAGCTTATACTTGCAAATAATTTTCAAAACCATCAGTTTGAGTACGACGTAGACGTTGGGACATTTTAGAGCGACGCGACTTTCCATTGAAAGTGCACTATGACACATAGAAGACAACAATGGGCGACGTGTCAGAACGCAACCTATGTTACCATGACAATTGAGGTCAAGAGCTTGCCCGCATTTCTAATAAGCAGTCATTTAACGGAATAACTTTACGTTGTAAACAACAGACTTCAGCGATAAACTTTTTAAAGGTTATTGACGAAATTGTATATTGCCTTTGTATAATCAACCTTTTACTATGTTTGATTATCATGTTTGTGGGCATTCATAGGTCTTTACAGGGTGTTTCGCTGCTTTTTACAATAGCCATTGTTTACACAGGCTTGTATAAGAGTCACTTTCACGAATTCTTCCTATCATTCAACAATAGGGCGTTGGCATGATTTATTCAGTGTCAGCTTAAAGTAATATAACACATCTGAAGTGTCTAACGTCGCCAGTAGAGATCAGGAACCCTCACATTCGTTCACCGTCAAGTAATCGACTGCCGACTCACTTCACAGGCAATTCAAGTGCAGGTTCAATGTCTAGCAAAACGGGACTATGAAAGTTCGTGTTTATCCGTAATGAAGCAAAAATATGCACATGCGCAATGAATCAACCACCGTATAGCTAAACTTTTTGTTCTTGTTGATGGTCGCAATCTGATTGCCCACTATTATTTTAACTTGGTCAGTAATCAAAGGTTATGTAAATCACTTTGGAATTTAACGTTGTTGATGCTAATGAAATCAAGAGATTTTATCACTTGGCCACTTGAACGATTTACACATACCAAATTCATATAACCGTGTGCGTAAAGTAAAGGATTTAAAGGAATTTGTAACATGATTTTTGAATTGTTTTATCGATCTGCCTCACCGGGGTATACCAGTGAGTAAAATAAAAGATAGTAAAAAAATACGTGAGTGGCAAAATTGACTTCTTTCAGTAAAAATACATTGTACTGACCAAGAGCCATGTGATATGTATAAACCAGACGGAAAACCGCCACGTAAGTGACTTATTATTCTTGGTTCATATATGAAACAGGTGTTAATACATGATGGGAGTAATTTGGAACGCGCATCTTTCAGCGTATTCTCCTCTGTAAGATTAAAAATATTTTTTATTAGAAAGGTATCTTTCAAGTTCATCAACCTACGATGTTTCAGCTTGGCAGTACCAGTTTAATGATCTCGGCAACATCTCATCGAATATCACATGACCACTCGATCTCCGCTGTAATTGTGGGCGATAACTCGTAAAGGAGAACCGATTTAAAGCCAGGATACTTCTCATCAACGAGTCAAGGGGATATAGCTCAGTGGTAGAGCATTCGACTGCAGATCGAGAGGTCCCCGGTTCGAACCCGGGTGTCCCCTTTTTGATCAATTTACACCATGAGCAAGGAAATTTGTACACAAGAAAGTTAAAACTTTTGGTCGGGTTCAATGGCATTGGGAAATTATTCTTCGTTTGTCGTATTTCTCAACAATGTCAGAGCTTGCCATTGTCAATAAAAATACAGGATGTGTTTTTGAATGACGGGCGGAACGTTTTGTCAACCGTCAATTAATATTTTCATATCTTTTTCCATCTTTACTGCGCATGACTAAATGAATTTCCAATTATCTGAATAGGTATAGACAAAGCTATCATCCACACATAAACAATACAAAAGTGTACATACTATTGCAAAGGCATTTATTTATACTGGTGCACACAGAAGTACTATAAACTTTATGGTAGGACGCGCCCCTAAATTCAAAAAATTATTCTCAAACTTGCCTCAAGGCATCTTTCAACTATTCTCTTTCAAAACAAAGAATAAATATCGGGACCACAGTGCAAATTTTGGTACTGGAAAAACAAGTTACCTGAGAGTTGCCGATATTTGACATTCGAAATGGCCGCAATTCCTATGTTAACTCAAGGGAGAAAAACTAAAATTTTCGTAAAACTTAGAAGGCGAAAAGTTACACTAAGAGCTTTAAAATAAACCCCCATAGTTGGTAGATAAGAAAAGTGTTGAAAAAAAATTGAGAGTCCGAATGTCTGTGCCTGAGAAGCATTTTTCCTTAATAAACAGCTAAGCTGTGATAGATAGTGGAACCACTGGTTTTACTGCCGTCAGAAATGATGCAACGGTATTGCAATGATGTAAACTTCCGTAAACTTCAAGTTTCCCAACATCCCCATATCATATTTCATTCAGCTTATATTGCAAAGAATTTTCCAAACTATCAGTTTGAGACTGCCCTGACCATTTGCAGACTTAGGGACAGAAAAATGAACGACGAGAATTGAAGTTGGTAGTTAAAATCTTAACTCGGTCAAACAGGAAGGCATCCGTGGAGAAAGTAATTCCCGGCTATTGATGTTGACAAGTGGAGATATAGCTCAGTCCCCTCCTTTTAACTAATGGTTATTACTGTTTAAACAATTTCATAAAAATATCATAATTAAAGAGAGTTCTACCGTAGCATCCCACTTACAAAAATGCCTGCTGTTCTGCTCTAGTTCAAGGTCATCTCGATCTGAATTTTGTCAAAGCCATACTTTTATCTCAAATTATATTTGGTAGGCAAACCATATAATATTTATATCTTCTAAAGCTTTGAAGCCATTGAATTCAAATTGTGAAATTCTAGTACCATGTCAAGCAATTCTTCAGAGGAAGGGGAAAACCTTAGTCGAAAAAAATACATTCTTTTTACCGTTCTGACATCGACAATTGATCTCAAGTAAATAACACTTCTTAACTGACAAATTAATTTCAAACATTTCGCAGCGATTAACAGGTTCGATCATGCATATGTATATAACTTGAACAACGTTCAACAGCAAGAAACTACCGATAAACCGACTATTAGAATGTCCGCACAGTCACTCCACCTCATTCCTGTGTGGTTTGAATCGAATAAACAAACGCTCAATTTCTGAGTTATCTTATGCAAAATACTATATATGAAATGAACGATTAACGGTCATTCACAGAGCTCAACGAGCGTCTGAGGTAGCCCTGGTTTTAAAAAATGTGAACACGCTATGCCTGAGTGTAAACATAGCAACTGTCTTCATAACATTTTAATTTGATGAAGTAACCCGGATCATAACACAGTAAATATACGAAAAAGATATTGTAATTTCAATTCAAAAGTGTATATTCGATCATGCACCCTGTACACTACTCTTTCTAGATATGGTACATACACGAATCTTTTGTGCATATACTGACAAACAAAACACAATCAGGTAAGTTCCGTCTCATTATATTTACTCAGGCTAGAATACTCTAAACCGTAGCACATACGTGCAACAGGTGATAATTTATGTAAAAAGAAAACTAAAATATAGAGGGCAACACTCTATAACTCTAACAAATTGTCAAAACTTTTTCCTGTCTCATTTCACATGTTTTGGCCCTGTGGTCATCATTTTAGACTTTGATTACGCCCTTGTGATCATGTGACGATTGGAATTTATGGTGAACTCCTGAGTACAGAAAGGTATTGATACGTTAACACCCACTGGTGATACCAAGGGGATATAGCTCAGTGGTAGAGCATTCGACTGCAGATCGAGAGGTCCCCGGTTCGAACCCGGGTGTCCCCTTCTTTTTACTGTCGTTTTCGTGATAAGAGGTCCCGTGGCGATGTAGGGAGGCGTTGCAAAACAGCAGGGATTTCATTCACGATTGTCAGGTAATGGATTTGTCTCGGGTCAATTCTGCGGTTATGATAACGTTGGACGCACAATTAAAATACTCATGTTTCGAAATCATAACACTACTAATACAACAACTATCATTCTAATCCGAGTTGCAATGACCTTGACAATATCCCAAAAGAGGACCTATTATCAACCTATGTTTCTATGTGTTTTGAGTGGTTTATAAACATTAACAAAAATATTTTCGTAGGTAAATTTTTATTCAAAGGATAGTAGAGGAGCAAAATAAACTTCCCTCCAGAGATCAGAGATGAATTTCCCTCCTTCCGTCAATGCTCTCAAATTGTGTTTACGGCTGTCATTCACACTTCTCGAGTGGTCCTACGGCGACTCAACATATCTGGTTTGGCATCTTCTGAATTGTGTTTGTTGTCCCGTAATTAATATATTAATCGTAGATTTTGAAGGTAAAACAGCAACGTTGGACCAGTGGCCTAGTTTGATGGCTTTCTAAAACGCAACAGCTTTACGCATGTTTAAAACATAAACACGAACAGACATTTCTTCCGTTAGAGAAGATGATGTAATATTAACGCAATGATTTAAGGTAGAATGCGCCTCGGGGACACTTGTGTGGTCTACAGATGGCGCTCATTTTGAGCGCTTGCAGTTAATTAAAACTTTCACCGTCTTAGTTTTGTGAAAATCGAACATTTCAGGGATGAATTTCAAGTATCGGTAGATATTGATAAAATTTGTTTTCTAGTGCCAATTATTGTAAGGTGACTCCTGAATTATATTTTTTATTTAAAAGGGAATGGACTACAGCTTCCTTACCGAAAGCTACAGCAAACGTTTAAGTCTGTCAATTGCTAAGTGCGAACAACCTTAATACTGTATAGTGCAGTTTTAAATAATATTCCCTTGCGTTAATTATCCCAGGGTTTCAAAATTTCGTCTGTACTTTGAAATATATTGTTAAACCCACTTTAATGGGGCGCTGTTCAAGATGATTGCTATGTCATAACTATGAAAAGAAAGTTCAGTTCTGTAGGTAACGTGCAACAGGTGGTAGTGCTTTCCGTGAATTATAGGATGCTGGGGCATTTCCACAAAATAATATTTTCCAAAAATTTGAAAACCAAAATTTAAAGAATAAGTAAATGTCTTTAGATTAGCGATCATTGTCGTTTGACGAGAACAATAATATTTGCTGATCCAATATCGGATATCGAATATTTGAACATGAGCACATGAGAGCAGGCAAAGCTTAAAATCAGCTTTTACCCTTAAAACTGAAATGGTTGTAACCTTTGTCCACTCTCTAAATTATGTCAGGGGATATAGCTCAGTGGTAGAGCATTCGACTGCAGATCGAGAGGTCCCCGGTTCGAACCCGGGTGTCCCCTTCTTTTTAATTTATATTTCTCTCGTTTGGCAATCGAGAGATATATATGGTGTCACGGTAAGCACATATGGTGTGACGGTAAGCAATTGTTTATGCGCCGACTTGATAGTGAAGGCTTGCATGCAATATTATGGATACAATCTTCTCAAATTTTATGAAAAAGGCGCATCGAAGGCATTTGAAGAGAATACATAGAGAGAGGTATGGTCTATTCGAAGTAAGACCACTTTTTTATTATTTATTTCAAGTTGTTTACCAGCCTTTGATAAAAATGTGGCTGAACTGGCGTTTGCAGCGTTCTTATCTTGTAGCATGTCTTGACAAGTCGGCACTCCCAAAGACAACTAGACTTATGTGTATCACGTGCACACTGTAATAATTTATACATTTTCGTTGAGGATAATGAATTAGAGTACTAGATGATGCAATCATACTGATCTCTGATCATTTATAGTGCAAGGTCATTATTTGGGAAGAGACGGAATCTTACGACGGACTGAGGTTAAACAAGTTTTCGAGCTGTGTGTCGTGTCTATGCACGAAGGTCTTTGCGTGACGTCACCGTACCAACAATATCGATTCCGGTTGGCCGTCACATGTTGACGTCATGAGTTCGCAGGTCATAATGCTGGGCGATAAATTGTACACGTACGCATAGTGAGTTACATATTATTTTATCAGAGACAATGTAAGCAGATAGTCTACTTCGCATTTCAGCAAAAATTTTTTATATATTTTCTATCTGTAGTCACAGTTTATCTATACTGATTGTGCTTTTTTTAACATTTAATTTTCATGTTGTAAACTTTTAATATTTTTTTCTTTATGTATGACCCCACGGTAGATTACAACCCTATAGGAGTCTATACCCCTATTTGAGTCTGTAAAAGGGTAATCCTTTAATGTGAAATAAATAAATAAATAAATAAATAAATATTTATCTTGGGCGACAGAACGAGACATGATAGCAATATAAGGTGCCGATGTTTATGTTGTCATTCACTGTTACAGTATATGAACATTTCATAATGGCTATATTTTTCAACGCCGGATATCTTTGTATTTGGAAGAAACAATCTCAAATCTTCACTAATTATTGCATGGTACTAGTTGTATTTAAAAATGTGAATTTAAAATTAGTTACATCACATCTTTTCTATACACTAGATATAGCGTGTCACTGAATCACATAGTGTTAATATTATAATTATTTCCGCATCGAAAATGCTAAGTAATGTACTGGTCATTCGTTAGCACGCACCATGGCAAACTGTGAATAACTGCACAGATTCAAATGACTACATATGTTTTATGAGATTCCTCATGACATTACTTCAGACATGTCCACACTAAAATATCCAACAATTGCGAAAAACAGTACTTACAAACCGTACATGTGAAATCAATACGCGCAAAATAGATTATTTTAAATTACCAATAACGGAAAAGAAAAACATTCCCCGATATGTTTCTCGTCAGCCTTCTAAAATTGGCCAAAGAAGTTATTACACGAATAAATTAGGATTCGCCCAAGAAGCCAAAGTGTACCAATAATGGCTCCCTCCCCCTAAGCAAAATATTTTCTAACTCATCAAATGATTCCATTTCCGCCTATCTGCAGATTATACTAATTCATTTAAAGATCCATTAGCTGTAATTTTGGTCATTTTTTTTTATTTTGTTTGTTCTGGGTATCATCTGCAGTTTCTGGTTTGTATCCCTGAACCATTTAGAAATTCCTAATATTTAGCTCATAAATATACCCTATATGAGTATAAACTGCATTGTTATCGTTTAAATTTTGTATTCGTCCGGACTAGAATACATTTATCAACAATAACAATGGTCATTTCACATATACAGGCTGTGTTGGCAAGCAAGACACCGGGCATTGGTCATGATGATCGGATTATAGTAAAATTCTGTAATTGATACATTGAAACAGAGTAGTGAAAAATTAGTCAAAAGTTACAGCTAATGTCCCTTTAAGTTAGTTAATCGATGGCAAACATATTAATATCGTTCAACTGGACTCGGACTTTTACAAGGTCTGCGATTGGTGACCTCTCTAGAGCCAATATATTTATTACACAAGAAAATTACCCGCTTAATTACATTCTGTGAATTCCGTGCCCACACTGCTACTTTTCGATATTGGCAAATTAGATTTCAACACTCTTTGCAAATATCACACTAGCCTTTTTGTTTTTGGTTTTCAGTGGAGTACGCGTCTCGAAGTGTAAGACTTAAACTTTTGCTAAAACTTTCCTCCATGAAAACTTTGAGCCACACTCTTACCAAATCAAGAATGTAAATCAGGGGTCATAGTGCAAAGTTTGCCACTGAAGAAACAAATTACCTAACATTTAACAATATTTCAAATTCAAAATGGCCGCTATTTCCGTCACGATGTTAACTCTAAGGGACAAAATACAATATCCAATTATCGAAAAAACTGAGACAGTTACAAGTTTCCTTACTTAATAAGCGCGATAGATCAGAAAAGAATTGTAAAACATTGAGTCCGAATATCTGTTTCCGACGCGCATACCACCTGAATTACGTTCTAATTCCGTGTCCACGTTGCCACTTGATTTAGACAACTTAGCATATTAAATGTCCCCACTCTCTGCAAATATCATATATACCAGTCTTTTTTCGATTTATAAAATAACCAGCAGGCACGTTACCTTCATACAATTCCCCACGATTATATATCCCACCTGTTTTTCAATTGGAGAACTTTATTGTGCAGAAAATTTATCACAAAGAAAATCAAGTAAAATGTGCGGTGATAAAAATCACGCGATGGCATATATGCATGAAAACATTAAACCTATTAACTGTATGAATATCACACCATGTACAATTTCCATGATTATTCTGAAGAATTTGTCATGTATGATTTCATGGATACGTTCCATAGATTATTTCCTATTTATTTAAACATGTGTTTTTAATGTTAATACATTTATTTATGACGAAATAAACCATACAATGCGTAAAATATTATACAATACAATACAATACAATACAATACAATAAAATACAATACAATACAATACAATACAATACAATACAATACAATACAATACAGGGCTCGGCGATTAGGACGTCAGGTTTTCAGTTGAAAATGTAATCAGCCATCACGCAGCTGAAGAGAAGTGTCATATATCTCGTGCAATATTAAATTATTTCCTGCAATTTGAAATAACATTGATCGAACAACAATTGGCAGGTTTTGTGAAATAAAGTATGGGAAACGATCCAGTTAACCGTGAGTTTAGGGGAAGTATACGCCGCGTGAGGGCGTTCTGCCCTACTGTGAATATTCATACAGGAAAAGTAAAGCATGCATATTAAAACTTGTTTGACATATTTGTCAAAAGGACGAAGACACGTGGTCATATAGGAATAACTTGTGGCGTTCACTGGATGGCATGTCATGATTGACAGACGAATCAATCAACCGTGACTGGGCCACGCCTTGGTATTGACTTACGCCTTTATATCGCCATAATCCTTCTATCCGTTAAGCTTACATTCACCTTTATCGTTTCTTATTCTTAAGGTAGATCGCGCCCTGGGACAGATATTCAGACTCTCAAACTTTCACAATTCTTTTCTGATATACCACTTGTGGGGATTCATCTTAAAGCTCTTGGTGTAAGAAAACTTGTCCAAGGCTTAGTTTTTCGAAATTCGAAAATTTTCTTTTTCTCGACAGAGTTGACACAGTGATGGCGGCCATTTTGAATTTCAAATATCTGTAAATCTTGGGTTATTTGTTTCTCTAGTACCAAAATTTGCACGGTGACGGCCGATTTTTATTCTTGATTTTGAAAGAGAGAGATTTAAAGTTTCATATAGGTAATTTTGAGAAAAGTTTAAATCTTTCACTTTCGAGGCGCATACTACCTTAAGCTTATTGAGGGAAGAACCATTTGATTTTGGGGGGTAGGCGCATTTTCTTGAAAAGTGTATATGGGACCACTGCAAATGTGCGGATTCAATGCTTGTAGACACAGGTCAAATTCTAGCGGTTGTTTAAAAAACAGAGTATTCGTAAAGAATCAAAGTCGAACGTTGATTATTCTATTCTCTCTCATTTCAACAGCAATAAACAAATTCAGTGTCCGAACTGAGCAGATCTACCCCCTTTACTGTCTATGGATAAACTTACTAGACCGACTGACAAGCGGTTTAGTAGCTTACTATCTTCTCTGACATAATGAGGTCACCACTGAAATATCGATCGCTGGTCGGTGCCAATATATCATCAAAGTCGCTGTACACTACAGGTTTGCATGCGAAGCCAATGATAGCGCGAATATTGGCAGCTGATCGGGTATTGAGTGTTGCGGAATTTCATTCAAATAGCGATGCCTGTCATACTATGTCTGGGAAGGTAAATACTGCGAAATGAATAAATAAAGTCAAGATTAGACCCCAGTTAATATTCAATGAAACGAGCTGGCAGGGTAGCTGCATTTCTATATCGGACAGGTACAAAGTGCGGGGCGCACCACATTGCACGCAGACAACGGAACGACCCGACCGGCGTTGTGAAATACCGACCTACATTGGGGCAATGTAAATCCCGAAGGACACACTCGCTGGTCCAGAACGCTGCCGGAACTATTTACCATATTATTGTTAGGAACTTGTGAAGATTGTTTTTGCGAACATGGCATTATCGGTCGAAGATTTTATATTGCATAACTGATGAAGGCGGCGGGACACCGATGGATGATCATCGAAGAGGGGTATGAAGCTTACAGCCGCCAGTGAGTTCACCTTGTCCCGCTAAAACAACATGGCTGAACAGACGACTGCATTCAGTCGTATTTCCTGTCGGTGGACCCCGGATGGATCGCGGATTATCCAGGGATCCATCCAAAACGACTTAAATTTTCTACTGAGGATATTTCTCCAGTCTCTAAGCGTTGAGAACGCCCCAGAAGTCGTCTCCAAAATTCTAGGGGGCGTAGCGATGACGTACGAGGACACATTCGAGATAGAGTTCGCCAAAAACAGAGCCGGAAACGACATGGCCATACTTTTCATGGCAGGAGCGGCGGGCGACGACAGCCTGAGTTTCACACTGAACAAAGCTCAGCTTGTCCTCAGCATTCTTCGTGTTTTGGAGTGCAGGCCGGCAAACTCACCGAAATTGACCCGGATAGGAGACCTGAAGGCATATCTTGGTAGATGCGGCATTGACCCTGTAACAGGTGGGTAGTCAATTCAAATGACCTTTAACCCCGTGCACGTTGGTGCTGGCACGATGACAATCATTACAAGCCATAGTAACACCATTACTACAGATTGTTGGCCAGTTCTTCCACGTTATATATTTGTATCGGACATCTATACAAGAGTTTGCAGTATGTTTAATGAGCTTTTCGTAAATCATTAGCATATTCAAACGAGTATAAAAAGTTAGCCTGACAATATTGTAAACAGAAATGACGTGTTAAAACACTGGTATGACGTATAGGCCTACTGATAAGAAATCAGTATAGTATTGTATTGTATTATATGTACACTCAATCTAGGCATAAAATCAAATCGATGATAAAATTATGTTCTCTGGGAGCCCGTCAGCCGCCATGTTTGTCTATCTGTCTGAGTTTGGACATCATAGATGCGATACTACTGCTTTGTGGCGCAAGCATAATCAATGACAAAATCATAGTCCTCAGACCCCCCAAAATGAAACATAGAATATTTTGATAGAAGTATGCATTTACATTATGTATTTAACTGTACTTCAAAGCGGGAAGCTGTCAAGTGCTAACAACTCGTAAACTGATCGTCATGGAAACAACGCTTGACGCAACAATTTTGAAAAAAAAATGTTGAAGGAGACTTGTATCGATCAAGAACACCCACTCACTGTTTACACAGAACAGTACTTGATTAAATTCATTTGAAAGAAGTGACACACAGCTTATGATGCTATACAACTTTAAAAGTACTTCTCAGCAAATCCGGCATTTTGAGGGGCATTGTTTAATAGGTGTTGTAAAAGTATCGTCTGCAGCTCAAAGTATATGTTTCATTGGTGTCGTTTTTTTAGTAACTTTGGTGATTTCATGAGGGGAGGGGAGGGGGTATTCTCTTGTATGAAGGAGTGTCTGTATTCAAATTAGCTAAGGGACTTGTACAAATATGGATTCTAAACCCCATTTTCGAACAGTAACAACATGAATATTTAGCATGACGGTATACAGAGTATAGGGTTAAATATTGTATATTCATTTTCTTTGATTCTTTGCTATGTCTGTCTACAAGTAACTTGAATCATTTGGTCTGATACATCTATGGGCCTAATGTGCAGCATCTCGGAAGCTGTTATCCAATTGGTTGGGTAAAATCTTACCGTTATTATTGAATTATACACAATAGATTCCCCAAGTTGCTGTGAATAGTGACAATCGACCAATCAGATATAACCTTCCGAGCCAGCTGCACAGCCTAATTAATGCAGCCATTGAAACCAACTCAGTGTTTAAAAAGTAATAGGTGTAGACTATCGAAAAAGAAAAAAGTCAGCGAAACTGTGCTTTATGTTGGCACAATTTTTCAAGACCAAATAAAATTGTGTTCGCTCCATGACAATACGGGTTTCACCATCCGCCAGCTGCTCATAGAATATGTATTTGTGCCACTAAAGACAGGGTATTCGATATGACATTTCGCAAAATGGACCATGTAGCGTTTTGGTACAAACGACTTCCCTCGGAAAGCCATCAACCAAAGAATGGGGTGTAGAACATCGAACAAGTTATTGCGCGATAAACTAGCAAGAGTGGGTGTAGTAGATTAACATGGCGCTGTCACTAGAGAACGGCAGACATTTCAAAACTGAATGACCTAACACGTTTCTCACTATGCTTCATTTGCGAATAACATGAGTATAACACCGAAATAACAGAAAAATATACATGACAATCTGTTTTGAGCGCAACATTTCAAGAATGTTACTTCACCCTATGATATTTTTAGATGCTTGTGCAGACTACAGGTAAGAAAAATAACGATGAAGTGTGTTTAAAGCTCCATGACTGGTGTCGTCACCTCGTATCGTGTTTTATCGAGAGTCGCGTTGTTGAAGTCACGCTCTACTTACAACTTTAGGCAACTGACTCTGCGGAAACGTTTGCAAGGCACGTATGTTACAAAAGGAAAGAATGAGCCGATACTGGACAGGCTACTATGACCTAAGTTCTGCCTGCGATTAAAATAATAAATTAGTGGTTACATTGACGTCAGTGCTACGTATATAGTTCTTTCTCGTTCTCAGATTCCCGTGTTGCAAGGCAGACATCCTGTATAGTGACGCATGCGTTGTGTCACGCTGCCACAAATTCGAATACCTGTGCACAAACAAATCAAAGACGCTTGGCACTAGGTGCGTTTGCAGAAAAGAACCTGATAGGAAGTGCAGTCGAGCTTATCGAGTAAAATTGTTCCACGTCTCTGTCGGACTTCGAAAGTTTACCAAAGACAACTACCACAATGCAGGTTTCCCGCGTCGTTGCTCTGAAATGGACGGTTTGTGATAGATTAGCATGTGTATACATACCTTGCAAAGGCACCATTACATTTCATTCCGTCCTCATTATCCTAAAAATGTTTGCGAAAAACAAAGGTCGGCTTTATTTTTTCCGCTCAATTTTTCCCTCAGACCAATCGGCCTGAGAAATTTGTAGCATATCTTGCTAATTATGAAAAAAATACGCTAAAGTTTGCTATTTTCCATGGGTCGAAATCTCGCCTCACAAAATCGACCAGAAAAATTTCCAACATAACTGCAGAAACAAATTTATTATGATTTGAGCCAAGAAGTATCGGTATCGGCCCAACGAAAAGTGCGCAATTTCACAATTTTCGGCCGACAATAAATAATAAAGTTGGAAATCAAACTATATTTTCCGACCTAACTACAATATTTTCAGAATGCAAATATACAAACGCATTTTATCATAGTTATTTTCGTACCTCAGATACTCTCGTCGTATAAACTATATTTTCGGCCCGAGTCCACACGAGCGCAGCTATGGCAATTATTTCCAGTGAAAGAATTATAACACTGTTTTTTGTTCTTTGCTTAGGAGAGTGCCTTGTCACGTCTGCTTTCAATAAAGAAGACAAGCTCTTTGATGCTCTTCGAGATGACGACACACAGACAGCCCTGGAACTTGCCAAAAGTGTTGACTTGCTGACCGTCAAAAATGGATTCACCCTCCTACACCAGGCTATACTCTACGACAATGTCTTGTTCCTCTTCTCCCTCTTCAAGTATTCCGACTTTTATCACCTGCTCAACATCCGGGTCTCGAATTCAAACAGCGAGTATAACGGGTTCTCGGCGTTTCAGTTGGCTGATTGCCTGGGAAACGACACTATGATGGAAAAGCTCACGTATCTCTCGGATGTGGAGTCGAGCTTCACCACTCTGCACAGGGCGGCGAGGGCTGGGGATCAAGATGCCGTGGAGAGGCTTTGCCAGAACGGAGAAGACGTCAACAGCCGCGGAAGAACCAACATAACCCCGATATCCCTCGCCTGCGGTGCTGGCCGGCTCGGCGCTGTGAAAGTGCTTGCAAGGTATGGCGCCAACCTGAACGCGCGCAACGACCGAGGTGACACCCTGATGCACAGAGCTGCAGAGGGCGGCCATGTCGGCATAGCCAGGTTCCTTCTGCAGAAGAGCAAGAAAGTGGACGTCAACGCAGTGAATCGCAGCCAAATGACCCCACTCCACAGGGCCGCCTACAGCGGAAGTGACGAAGTCGTGCACCTCCTGCTGGAAAGCAGCGCAGTTGTGAACTCGTGTTCAGAAGATGAGGCAACACCGTTGCATCTTGCAGCTTTCAATGGACACGTGAAGACAGCCAAATGCTTACTGGAGAAAAAGGCTCTCATTAACCCTGTTACAAAAGATTCCAAGACTCCGCTACATTATGCGGCCGAAGAAGGGCACACGAGTATGATAGATTTACTGCTGGAATATGGGGCACAGTTTGATATCCATGACGATGACAGCATGACACCTCTTCATATGGCGGCCAGGAAAGGTGAGGTTCGCGTGGTTGACAAGCTACTGGAATGCGGGGCAAAGGTTAATTCGGAAACCAAAGATGGGATGACAGCCCTGCACTTCGCCGCAGAACTGAACAAGGTCGCTATTGCACAGAGCCTTCTTCTAAAGGGAGCCATCTTGGATGCCCGGGACATTGAGGGCCTTACTCCACTCCACAGCGCCGCCTTCGAAGGAAACAATGAAATGATCGAATTTCTCGTCTCCAAAGGGGCGAACCTCGACGCAGAGACAGAGCCAGACAAGCTAACACCGCTGTGGATTGCGATAGACAAGGATCACGAGGAAACTGCCATAATGCTCGTTCAGAGAGGGGCAAACGTCAAATCAGCGGACTGCCACGGACAGACAGTCCTCCATCTTGCCAGCAAACGTGGTCTTGTAACCACGGCAATGCTGCTGATAGAAAAGGGTGCAGATGTTAATGCCTTGAACGAAATCTCGGCTACACCCCTCCACTGCGCTGCAGTCGAAGGGCACACGAACATAGCACGTATGCTTCTCGCCCAGAATGCCGTGGTGAATTCCCTTGACAACGACTGTTGGTCGCCATTATTTCATGTTGTCCAGCACGGAAACTACGCAATCGCAGAACTCCTCATCAGCAGCGGCGCGAAAGTCAACGAGACAGATGCTTACCGAAACACGCCTACGCACTTCGCTGCGCAACTTGACCACTTTCGTATGGTGGAGCTCTTGCACAAGAAAGGCGCTGACGTCAACGTGGCCAACGAGGAGGAGAAATCGCCCCTTCATTTCGCTGCTATGAACGGCCACGATAGGACTGTGAAAGTACTGATGAAACGTGGAGCTGACATTCATATGAAGGATAAGGCGGCTTTAGCACCGATGCAGTGCGCAGTGCTAAACGGGCATGCCTCTGTAGTTGAAATACTGCTCGACAGTGGTGCTCGAACGGACGAGAAAACTAGTGACGGGTCTACCGCTCTCCATTTGGCATCAAAAAAGGGCTACACCAATATTGTAGAACTTTTGATCGAGAGGGGGGCCTTTATCGATATTGGTAACGACAAGAACAACACGCCACTCCACTGTGCGGCGGAATCTGGCCAAACGGAGACTGTGGAGTTTCTTGTCAATGAGGGCGCTTCAGTGTTCGAGCAGAACAGTAGCCGTTTGACGCCCCTGCACCTGGCAGTGGCCAATGGACATGACAAGACAGTGCAGAAGCTCCTTCGATTCGGCTCGGCTGTAGACGCACAGGATATTGACCGAGAGACAGCATTGCATATCGCAGCGGCAAACGGATTCCTTGACGTCATTCGAACCTTGCTTCAGGCCAATGCGTTCATCATGGCCAGGAACATCGATGGGTGTACGCCTCTACATCTCGCAGCGAGAGAGGGCGAGAGTGCAGCATCGGCGCTGTTGGCCGATCTTGGCAGCGAAGTCAACGCGAGAGAATCCGAAGGCCTGACGCCTCTACACCTGGCAGCGATGGCCGGACACGAGGAAGTGGTATCAGAGCTAATTGATCACGATGCTGACGTCAACGTGAGGGATGACGAGCAGTGGACACCTCTAGTATTTGCCAGGGAAAACGAATTCGAGAAAATTGTGTCTCTGTTGCTTGAAAACGGCGCGTACGAAAGCAAGCCCGAAAACTTATAAACTTAGCGTCAATGGAATAAAGTACTTGAAGCCCACATTGAACATTGCAAAACTCTCCGGGAAAAGCTAGTACATCTCTACCACAGTTGTCGAAATGGAGCTATTGTGAAACAAAGATATGAGAGGATTGGGCCATTTCAGGTAGTACGGGCCTCAACATTGAAAGATTAAAACTTTTGCTCAAACTTGCCGTGATAAACAATTTACCCAATATTTTTCCGAGTCTTGAAATTGAAAATGGCCACCATTCCAGTATTAACTAGGTAGGGGGAAAATTAAATTTCGAATTTCATAAAGATAGGCCGGTGAAAACTTATGTTATTCACAGAGCTTCAAACTGAGCCCCATAAGTGGTAGACCAAAGAGTACAGTAACTGTAAAAGTTTGAGAGTCCGAATATCTGTCCCTAGAGCACCTTCCAAACGATACTCTACTTCTACAAGATGACTTTGCATGGGTGCAAAATCAATGCGTAATTCAAATGAATAGTTTTCGCCTTTTATACACGTATGTCGTGATTTTACAAAAAAACCAAAGAAAGCCGAAAATATAAATACGCCTTAATAAAGTTGTTGTGCCGAGTGAGCCTCTTGTGCGCACCGTAGTGATGTCAGCTAAATTTATATAATAGGTTGGAAAACCCATCGGAGACAGAATTTTTGCAGTCCCTTACTGGTCTACCATTTGCGTTGACTTGTTTTAAACGTAATCGAGTAAAGGAAGTTCCAACGTGTAATTTTTGTGAAGATCGACAATTTAGACCTTAGAATTAATAATAGCGGCCGTTTTGAATGTCACATATCGGTATTGAAGGTAACTTGTTTCTTTGGTAACGAACTTTGCGTGGTGACCCCCAATTTTTATTGCTGATTTTGAAAGAGAATTGATTAATTAGGAAAGTTTGAGTAAATGTTTAAGTCCTTCAATTTCGAGGTGCATAATACCTTAATTGAAAAGTCAATACTATTTGAGGGCGCGCTTCGTCTAATTGTACATTTAAGTGCATGTTTTTAAGTGTTGGGCAAATGTCCTGTATACGAAATCAAGGTTTACTAAATGACTCCTGCAACGCTATACCTCATAGTTAGTACATATTGAAAGTGATTTTTGACAAACGTGATCAGGACAATGAAAAGTTGATTTTGGTTGACGCCACCTTAATCTGAATGCGTGAAATGTAACAATATTTTGATACAGTAATCCTTCAGACGAAATTAAAATATTCGGAAATGACTTATTCATTAAAACTTTACATTTGGGCCGCCTTTGCAAGATGGGCATGTCTATTTCACTTTTGAGCGAGGTCAGAGTTCTATTGATTTTTAAGAGCCGTTGAACGTTGTACATCATTTTTTTACCTAATATTACTTTTTTATGCAAAATGTCATTCAAGTTTCAGTAATTTGTTAACCCAAGATTGAAATAAGTGTTAGGGTTTATATTTTAGCATGACAAGAAGTAGTAAGTTGGGTTGGAAAGAATTGTAAAGGTATGCAAATTGCCCGATTTCGATCCTAGGCTTTTTTCCTCTCTCGTTTTCAGCACTTTATGAGACTGTACTCTTGCAGGGTCAAATTGTGTGATTTTTTTTTCAAATTTTTTTTTGAAATACTGTTTATCATGATTTTCATCACTTTTGAATGTAAGTTTTTCAATTCATGCTGTTTAATAATGAGAATAGATATAGTGCAAAACAACATCGCCGTTCTTCCTACATAAACTCGAGTTTCAAGTGAGATATTACATTTCATAAGTAGTGTCGATGTTTTTACCTATATTATTCATAACAAAATTTACCATTAATATTTACCTACTTCATCCTTTGAGTAAATTATTGCTATCATACTAAACTAAGATTCTCTGCTATTTGAAAATATAGAGTATGAGTGGGTTTATGTCACCTTTGATAAGAAATACCTACGTGCAGCGCCACGTTTTTATAGTAGCGCCCTCTGTCGACCTTACATCATTCTCATCGCCATGAACCCTGCCTGCTTCCGTACGTATTGTAACGAAGTGTTTCACTTTCCATACGCGGAACGCTACACTGTTTTCATCAAATTGATCTGGTTGTTTTGATTGATAAAAAGTGCATCATACATGACTGAACAGATATGTAAACAGGATACAACGAATCGTTTTGATTCAATAATTTGCATGAGACTTTAACACCTTACCATCGAAATAAACAAGAAGGTGAATTTATGTGCATTGATTTTTATACTGGTTTGTTATTTGTTAGATATAGCCATGCACATTTTATGTTTTGAACAATAGAGCTCATAGAAATAAAGTTTGAACACTTATTCCTCGCAATCTTAACTTCTATTTCTTTATAACAAACATCTACAGCGGATGGTGACCCTCAGATGTAATACTAGTTTTTATTTCAATGAAAATTAAAACTTAGTTTTAATTATGGATAATTATGGAATAAAGGGCGAAACACTAACTATATAATAACGTTTTATTGGTGGCCAAGGGCAAGAGCCAAGCCAAAAATTAACGGGCAAGGCGGAGCCGAGAGTACTAATTTGGAGTTACTTTCGCCAGGACTAGAATTCAAATTTAAACAATAACTTGAACGTATATTGGTAAGCTAAGACATTGTTTTGGAGTAGAACAATAAATTGAATTTGTCATACAGAGCAGAATTAGCGATCAAATCATTAACGTAACAGCTACAAGCCCTTTCACTTTACAACTATTTTACCCACACTGTGGAAGATATGTTGCTTCAGTGCATTACAACGTGTTTGATATCACTACATATTTTGAACTGCTGAGGGCGTATTCCTGTTCACCACGGCGAACTGTGACCCATAAGAGATCACGTACACACATGTGGCACTGATCCAAGTTTCACCTGAACAGATATATACATGTTTAGTTTAAATGAATAAAGCACAAGACAACAGTACCTTATCTATGAACGTCTATACAAATTGCTCATTAGCAAGGTGTAAAACATTATATTGATATGACTACTCGACTTACGTTTACCGTGACTCAGTTTCTACTGAAAATGATGATGGTGATGATTATGATGATGGTGGTGATGATGATGATGATGATGATGATGATGATGATGATGATGATGACGATGATGATTACACCGTAAGAAACATACATATAGTTATACACAATAACAGGGATTATCTTAACAAAACTGGTACAGGGGAAATACTCTCAAACACGACTGGAACTAATTTGGGATAATTCGATGGTGAAGTAATTAATGTCGGTTTAATCTGCAAATGTAAGCTCATCTGCTTTTCTTTTTAAGTTATACACTTGTATTTATGAGTAATTTGTAATATTGTAACATTCAGCTATAGGGCACCTAACACTTTTGAGAAATTTAAAAAATTTAAAGATCCAATAATCCCGAATAGTTCCAGTTGTGTTTAACGAATAACTCGACGCAAAATCTCCCATGTACATTACATCTTCGATTCATGTTAGTATTGACAAACAGGCTATACTAAATCTGGTACCTTTTCATGTATATATATATATATATATATATATATATATATATATATATATATATATATATATATATATATATATATAGTATGTATATTACTCTTAAGGTAGGACGCTCTTAAAAATAATATTTTGTTTCACTTTTCCTCAGAGAAAATTTGAAAATATTTCTTTCCATAATCAATATTAAAATGCTAAGGCCTTAAGAAGAAAACTATATGAAATTTGGCAGATATTTGAAATCCACAATAGCTCCTTCACAAATTGTTGACTCTCATCGGAGAAATAAATTTCGCTATTTCAAAATGATAAAACCGCTCACTCGACAGCTTTCAATATGAGTCCACACACGCGGAAAGAGAAATACTATAAATACTTGAGTGTCCGAAAAACTGTTGTCAAGGCGATCTACCATAAAATGTCGTTGTTCCAAGACTTAAAAAAACAATGTAGATACTTTTGCTAATTTGCCTTGCATGTTCCAGCCTAGTGAAGTGATATGAGTCGACAAAGTGCTTTAGTTGCAATACTACAGCTGTATCTATACGACAGCACACTATGGTATAGATACCAGATTATAGAGCCAAGACTGTAGATATTGTACGATAGTACACGCTCTACCCATCGTAGATATCGATGCAAGTTGTCACAGGTTAAAAAATTGCCAACAGCGGCAACGATAAATGTATTAAATGATTTGCATCATGGTTTATTTCCTGAATTAATTTATTTACATAAAACCATAAAATAACTAGCGCCCTCCCTTAATATCAGCGTCGCGTATGAGCGTTGTTTAGGCCTCGTTAAACCATGAAGGCCGAGTCCATGTGTACATGATGCTTCATGAGTGACACTTGGCACTTTCCTTGGCCCAATGGATTAGCTTTGACGAGGGACACAATAAAGAAAATCATAAAAAATGTGTTAGGCCTGCTGTACATCAATGACTCCTTAAACGAACCTTTAGGGTTGTATTGATAAGCTAGACCTAGTAAAATCTATTCAATGTATGTCGTTACAGATAATCAATTTTCACATGCCTTAAGGTTCTGTTCCAGTATTGCTAAAAATCAAAATCAAAAGTGTGACTTCATTCTAGTGCAGAATAGCATTGATCTGCAGGAAACTGATATTCACAAAGTAGCGTTAAGATGGTGAGTGCGCCCTCAGTTGGTAGAAATTTTGTGTCAACGCTTTGTTGGTTCCAGCATAGACAGAAGTTCCCCCTCTATTGTCTATGGTTCCAGTGTGCGATACAATTAATTTAATATGCTAATGTCACCGGTGAATTAAATTAGGGTATACATCAAGATGAGGGTACTTAGATACAGAAACTTTTTGCTCTAATAGGTCATGTTTAAATCCGTGCTATTTTAGAATTGTTCTGAAATCTAGAGGGCGACATGTGCTGAGCACTTTTTTACCAGCGCCACGTACAGCACATTGAACTGTCGATAACACTCTTTACTTCATTTTCTGGTTAAAAAAAATTTCGAAAGATTCTTTTCAACCAAAAGTGCCAGAAGTCGGCAAAGGAAGGGACAGTGGGTGTATTCGTACTTTGTATGATTTTTTTCCAGGATCCAAACAGTAAATACACAACTCCCTGACAGGTTGACAAAGCAGACGACGAAAAGTGGCCGATTCGGTCCAGCAATTTACGTGTGGCACCTTCGGCGAACAATGTGCCCGTATGTTGGTCTCGATGAGGCAGTTAAATGCTGGAGTTAAAAAAGAGATATCGGGTTTCTCACGCGGGATTCACGTTCGACCGAACACACAACCACTTGTGAGTGTTTGTTTTGTTGTCGTTTGGAGAGGAAACAATTTGTGCCATGAATTCGCGCGTTAAGTTTTCGGTCGCATCCGATTCGTGGGGTTTTATCGCCCGTTCGTTTGTTTGGTGCCTGCTTAGAAATTCTTCCTTTTTATGGTCTTTTGAACGGACCCTCCTATGAGATATTCAATTCAAAATCTTACCAGCACACGTGTGCTGCTCCGCGTGTATTGCTATTACTCGGAATTTGCATTTAGTTGTTTTTTTCTTTCCGGGGTGATTTGTCATGTCAGAGCCGAACTTGTTAAAAAAGGCACTAGAATAAAGGCAATATTGCGAATCCATCGGCCATCATACAGAACCCAACAAAAGGATCCGGCGTTTTCCGTCTTGCCAGCATACGGTAGTCAATCCATATTAATTTGAAGGAGAAGCAAGCATCGGACACTGACCTTCGCAAATCTATTTACACCTTGTCAAAGGTCATCATTTTGAAGATCTCAATCTTCCGCGAAATAACACAAATCGACGATGTTTGTGGCGATGCAAAGTGTCATTCATTATTACAACGCTGGGGGAGAAGATTGTGGGTCTGTTCAACAACCTTCTTATTCAAATCTAAAAGCCGTTTGAATCATGCTTGACCAACTACTCGCCGATAAGTAGTCGGTCGCGTGGGCGCGCTTGGGTTTTCTTAACACGGCGCGTATTGAACGGTATCGCGACACGCCGGGCAAAGGCATGTTGTGTTTGATTGCACCACCATATATGGCAACACGCACGTGCGGTGTTCTTTTTTAATGAGGCGAATCGGAGCGTCGCGCGTCCTTCTCGAGTGGCTCAAGTAGGTTTTTTTTTTGTTTTTCTCCGTTCCCGGGGACACTGTGCTTGGCTCCGGTACCGGGTAACCCGAGTACGTGGAGCTTGCAATCCAAGCCTCTCAAGTAAACTTTGGGCCAGTTGACGAACAGTGAACCAGAAACACCAGCTTTGTCTTTCTCCTGTTCAGGCGATACCCTATGCCGCCTGGATTCTTCCATGTCCCTTTCACATTTTCCAGCAAACAGTGAATATTTCCATTTCGTGACATCAAAGAATTGTATTGCGTGAAAAAGAAAAATCCTTTCATTCGACGAGTGCCGTAAAATTAACAAGGCTCATATTGTTGCAGACTGTTAACTGTAAAGCCACGCCTCTTATACCACAAGTTGGTTTGTTTGTCTGTGTACAACTTGCTGTCTGTCTTTGTGTCTCTCTCTCTCTCTCTCTCTCTCTCTCTCTCTCTCTCTCTCTCTCTCTCGCTCGCTCGCTCGCTCGATCGATCGCTATGTGGGCCAATATACAGCAATGCGGACTTCCAAAAACACCGTGAGCTTCTGTTCAACATACGAATTTAATCCAAATCGTACCTTTTCTCACAAGTACAGCAAGTACATGTTTCTCAGACTCTCGCACCCTTGCCCCTTACTCCCTCCAACTCACGCAAGCATAAGTTTGACAAACAACTTTATATGTTTCTCTCCACTACATTTCACTTCTCTTAACCCAGATGATCCTGTTGGTACTATGTTTCTGCCCGACTTTCTCATGTTGTGTATCTATCTCTATATTTCCCTGCCTCTCTGTATTTGTTAGGCCCATTCCCTTTCTCTGTCTGTCTGTCTGTATGTCCGCCTGACTGTCTGCTTGCTCGTGCGTCCGTTTGTCTTTCGGTTAACTCTCTGATTGGTCTGGGCATCACTCTTTTTGAAGTCACTTTTACCCACTTTCTACAGTTCAGAGATTTCTTGTTTGGGTTCACAGGGGTTCGTTTGAACAGGCAAAGTTTCCGCACAGTCTACTTTCTGAAATCCTGTGACCTCGGGCAAACATGGATGGCCTCAACGCGGTTGCCATGAGGCATCACGTAGCTACAAGTACATCCTTTTGGCGTCGCACGTATGTGTTATTAAGTCGATTTTACTGCTCTCCTTTAACGTTTATGTCGTTGAAACAAAAAATATTTGAAAAACGTCGAATGTGCTTCGACCCTGTCGCACTATTGTTATGGGTCTGAGTCAGGACAAAGTCACAATGTTGTAGAGTATACAGATATAGCAAATTAAATGTATAGGTCTCCCCTATTTTGGTGTCGCTAGATCTCGCGAGACATGAAACAGCATTTAAAAAATGAAAGCACGCTCGAGCTCGCTAATGGCAGCTTTTGTGCAGTAGTGAGTTTTTACCAAAAAGCAACATTTTTTCACAAGACATAGTTCGACCCGACAGTATTTTTACACATGATAAAAAGTAAAGTTATCAATACAACCTTTATAATAAAAGCGGAAATGTTTTCCCGAAAGAATTTAAATGTATGTCATAATACAAAGAAAGGGTTCGATTGTTTGCTTTCTCTTAGCATCATTAAACAAAGTTACAGATTAGCTGCATGCAGATGGTGGAGAGCTTATCCGAGTCGGCAAAGCTGTTAAATACCAATATACATTTCCTGGTTTGCATCGTGTGTTTAAGTGCGAAAAAACGCGGAAACTAATATTTCTAATGAGTGAAAACCCAAGTTATCGTGAAACAACTTGACAACTTCCCTCTTTGAGATTGACCCTTAATACAACCAGGAAAACTCTAGTTATTTGTGTTGTATAGACCTAATCGAGCGTGTGCCTTAGAGTTTAGACAACTCTGTTCACAAGAAATAAATCAATAAAAAGCCTTTAGAGGAAACGGGTACGCTTTGAATTTAGACAATATATCATTTTAGGCGGAAAAAATCTGATTTTATATCGTAATTTTTGTCGGTCTGAAAAAATACTTCCTTTTTAACACCGTTTAATGAATATCTATTAAGTTTCCCATTAAGTTCTGTACTTTTACAAATTTGACGTGACAAACACGCGAATGCCAGTTGAGTTTAAGTTCCGATGGAGGGACAAAGTTGCCTGAAAACACTCATCTCACCAAAGCACTGTCAGCTGAAATGTTCGGATTATCACAGATATGATATTAATCTGATTTCGTATGATCTCTTTGAAACTATTTAGGCCGTGCGCTCTCGTGTCAAATGTTCAAGTATCCAGAACACGAGCATATGCAAACATTCAAGGGGCGTCTTATTGTCTTACTCTGCTGTTCACAGCTCATCAATTTTGCTTTGAGTTGCCGGTAATCGAATCGATAAACAGCGTGCACGTGCAATAATTGATGATTGATCTGACGTTGCTGTAATTGACATCAATGCGAACCAGACACTTGACCAATTTTCAAAACAGATACCTTTAATGAGCTTAATATCCATTTATCAACACATCCAAAAGGATATTATACGCGCCTGATAACTTGCCCTAGAGACTTGGTCGAGAAATTTTTCATTAGAGTGAGACCTATAAAAACAGAAAAATTTGGCAATACCATGCGTCATTTTTGAAAATGCGCAAAGAGTTTAGGGTTTGAGGGTTTTAAATTTGGCTGTCGGTATAACGGTTTCATACATATTGTTTATTCGACCTAAGGACTGTTTTATGTTGCTTTTGCAACATCACTCCAGGTAGATCGCGCCTCGGGGGCAGATATTCGGACTCTCAAACTTTTACAATTCTTTTCTGATCTACCATTTGTGTGGGCTCATTTGGAAGCTCTTGGAGAAAGAAAAACTTTCACCGGTTTAGTTTTTCGAAAATGTCAAATTTTATTTTTTGTCAATAGAGTTAACGCAGGTATTGCGGCCATTTTGAATTTCAAATGTCGGTATGTAAATCTTTGGTAATTTGTTTCTCTAGTACTAAACTTTGAAAGGTGACCCCTGATTTTTATTCTTGATTTTGAAAGAGAACGGTTGCCAGTGAACGATTCCTTAAAGAAAGTTTGAGCAAAAATTTAAGTCTTTCACTTTCGAGGCGCATACTACCTTAATGGTAAAAGTCATTCTTTCCCTATGAGCTGGTAGAAGCGTCGTGGTGCTGAAGACTTTGTTCATGGTATGTCCATTACGGTAGCACGCGCGTCGAAATTGAAAGACTTTAACTTTTACTCAAACTTTCCGTAAAGAAAATTTAAATCATTCTATTTCGAAATCAAGAATAAAAATCAGGGACCACCTTGCAAAATTTTGTACCGGAGAGACAATTTACCAAATATTTTCCGACTCTTGATATCCCAAATAGCCACCATCCCCGTGTTACCTTTAAGGGAAAATATTACGTTTTGGATTTCAACAAAAACAAGCTGTTGGAAATTTTAGTTACATAAGCTTCAAAATAGGCCCCCACAAGTGATAGACCAAAGAAATTGTAACAGTTTGAGAGTCCGATTTTTTGTCCCCGAGGCTCGTTCTACCTTAAAGTCCGATTAGCTTTCTGCATGTTTTCGATAAGATGATTTGAAATCAAAAGCAATTTATGTGAAAATGCTTAATGAAGTGTGACGACCATGTTTCAAACATTGACGACGATCAGACGACATACATTGGCGGCGAACAGACGATGTAGGTTTCAAAAAACTAAACAATTTTCGAGTTGCCGCTCGAACATGGCCGCCGCAAATCTATGCATAAGCACTTAAATTAAATCAACAAAACCATCATCAAGGATTGATATAGTGACATTTTCAAAGACAATATGGCCTGACAACGGGAATCTAAAATGCATCTCTGAAAATTTTCTTTGGTAAATTGTAAAAAAACACAGCTAGTGGGTCCACGTTGTATGAGTTTTATCTTCTTTCAAAAAGAAGTTGCCGAGTTAATTTTGTAGTTTTCTATCGCCCCAGTCAAAACAGTACAAACATGAGATGAGATGTGGGACATAGCTTTCACACTTGACATTTGGACTGATATTTTCGTGGCCCCTGGAGGCTTATCTGCCATTTCTCGACAGCTAATCCTACCATGTAAGACCGGGAAGATTTAATCCTTTGCGCATACACTTATTTAAGGAGATACGAACCTTAGATTTATAGCGGAGTTGATTTCGCTGACGTCGCCTGCAATGGGTTTCTTTGTTCTATCGGGCCGTAGGCGTTCTGAGAGCGAATGTCAATATTGCGCTTGTGGCCTAAATGTTAAGTTTAGTTTACTGACAAAACACAGCCACCGTTCATTGCTGCAATCTGTATCAGCTCCTGTTAAATATCACGACGCCTGAAGCGAGATCAACTCCGCTTTCCACTGTCACGTGTGGTTTTATCGTGACATTTAACGCTAACGAGCTTAATTTTAGTTCGCAAGATTATTTTCTGCACAACGCATGATCATGAGTTACCCTCTGCAATCGCCAGCAGCTACAAGAAGTTGTCACTATGAAAGCGCAAGACCAAGCTACATGTAAGCGTCGCTGGCTGGTATTTCCTACGTTAACTGGAAAAGTCCCATCAATTGGTGACATCAATCACTGTTCACAATAATATTTATAAGCCCGTATATACTTTGCGGATTTCCTGCGACTTAGCTGTTTTGAGAGATCTCTCTCATGGCGTCAAACAGAATAACATCCCAGACGAAATAGAGGTGTTGTGTCTGTTTCTATTGACCAACAACCCACATCTCGTAGCGCTTAATGGTCACGCCCGACTTGTCAATAAGATTCCGCGTGCCTTTTATTGTCGCAGGAGACACGCGCAAACTTAAAACTTCGTCGGATCAAACAAGCTAAACGGAACTTTATCGAAGTACATGTGGGTTCTTTCACATACGCAAGGATGCATTGTTTACGATCGAGGAAAAGGCATGACCATGCCTAAATGAAATCGTAGACGCGCGTCTTATTGACATATTCGAGTTCTGTTTGATCCGCTTAAACGTCATATAAAAAAGTTTTGCACTGATCGGCGAATTTCGATGGTTTCTTGATTAGATACTGACCCTAAATTAATCACTCCACCTATCATACATACCCGCATCCCTGTGTTTGAACAACGTTCGTTATGTCTGCCACTCTACGATTGTTCAGATAATTATCACTATCTTCTTGACGCCGTGTTTGTTCTGTTGTGTTCACGGTGCCCGAGCTGTAACAGTTACCAGTTAATCAGATAACCTGGGTTAGTTTTTGTATTTCACATTTTCGACTTGGTGATAATGTCTGTTTGTTTACGATAAGCAGCGTGCGCGTCGGCGAAACTCAAAGTTGTCGATTTCGTTCGAGTAAACATTTCGGATATCAGAATCGGTTTTGGAGAGCTCATTCTTATATCTGACGCACCCCAGCACTCACTTGTTTCCATTATAAAAGTATTTCTCGAGACTATATTCCCGAAACCCCAGAGATTTTGGACGAAATGTTAACGACGAAATGTTCACGTTAGATATTGCAAAGGTGGATCGTCTTAGGTTGTGATCACCACCACTACCACCACCACCACCACCATAATCATCATCATCATCATCATCATCATCATCATCATCATCATCACCATCATCATTTTTGTTATCGCCACCACAATTACCAGTGATGTCGCTTTTTCAGATCAACCCCTTTATTAGATACAATTTGAATTGTAGAACTCCTATTAGGGGTGGACCATTTGATATCCTGGGGGTCCTGGAAGATTTTGAGGGGGCATTATTTTTTTCCACATGTTCTACTGGATGTTTTTTTTTCCTTGTGAATCCTGGCATTTTTTTTTTCATTATTCCTTCAAAGAATTTTTTTTAATGCAGCGATGTTGCAAAATCAATCTGTTTATGATACATCAACGGACTTGTACATACTGGACTGGTGAGTTTCTTTGGCCTGAGGGGGCGGTGGATTATTTTTTGCCGACGTCAAAAAAAGGCTGACCCCCCTATTCCAACTTTCGAAAACAGGGTGACCCCCTGCGCACGACAAAGGTAAAACAAAAAGTGGAATATAAATTGAATAGAATAATTCAGTGTGTGTATGTATATATATACATATATATATATATATATATATATATATATATATATATATATATATATATACACACACATATATATATATATATATATATATATATATACACACACACACATATATATATATATATATATATATATATATATATATATATATATATATATATAAAATTTTGGGGTATATTTCAAACATTCAGTCATTCAGTGTTTTAATGAAATTGTTGTCATGTCAGTTGTAAGATAGGAACTTAACAGTGTCAATTCTAAAGTTTGAATACAGTATTTTGAATGAGCTGTGAATGTACGCAACTCTTTTTATGCACAACCACATGTCCAGAACTATTGTAAGAAAAATGTGATTGTGAAATATTAGTGCATGTTGCTTTCTAATACTTAATTCTCATAGAGGAAACAGAAATTGTCAGGAACTTGCCATGCTTTTCATATGAACTGCAGATTTCATAATGATTAGTACACTTTGCAAAACAGACTTTAAATTTACAGACATCAAGATATTTCTGACAAATATCTCTGATATATTAATTTACTACGTCCGAAGGGCGCGCCGAAAAATATTAAACATCCGGATATCTCTGATATATATATATATATATATATATATATATATATATATATATATATATATATATACATCTGATGTATGAAAGTCATGCAGCTGAAGGGCATGCTGAAAAATATTGTTTGATATTTTAAAGAAATACTCCCAAAGGGTGTGCCGATCGCGAAAAATTTTAAACATACATATATCTCAGTTATATGTATGTCTGATATATTAACGTTTTGCACTATGACGGGGCTCTGAAAAAATATGTCTTATTATCATTAAAGTTACGTGCCCCAAGGGCGCGCCGAAAAATTTCAAACATACATATATCTCAGATATATGTATGTCTCATATATTAAAGTTTTGCACTACGACGGGGCTCTGAAATATATGTTTTATTATCATTAAAGTTACGTGCCCCACGGGCGCGCCGAAAAATAAAATTGAATGATGAAATTCATGGCTAGCACGATGCATTTGATGCATTTTAGGCAAGTATGAGCCAGCGTCGAAATTAAAAACACACTGACCCCCAATTTGGCATTTCAAAATAGGTGACCCCATCACCAAAGTAAAAAACAGGGTCACCCCATGAATCCACCGGCCTCCTAGGCCGAAGAAACTGACCAGTCCCTCATTCCCGCTAATTTTTAAAAGTATCTTGTGCGAATTATCATAACCAAGCCCTCCCCAGTATATTTGGTCACACTGAGATAAATGTTACACCTTATTCCAATTCGATATAGTTATTTCTGCCGTAGTAATGAAAAGATACTGGGCCATGCCCCAAATGAAATGGGAAATTAGACATTTGGTAGATTAAAAATTGAAAAAACGGAAATGTGCATTGTTGGAAATAGAGTTTGTCAGAGGGATATTTGAATGGCCGCAAAGTGCGGCCATCCTCAGTATACATACCTATACATATACAGTATACATACCTGTTTCCTAAGTTTCAGCCCAAAGATTTTAAATTTAGAAATAGGCCTAAAAGTTAATAACCAAGATGATAAAACCATTTGAAAATTGAAAATTAGTTCTATTTCGATTTTCTTTTTTGAAAATGCAAATTGGTTTATTGGCTGGCCAAGATGTGCCACGGATTATAATACTTGACGATGACAGTTTTGTTTTAGCATCTTCTGAAATTCTGTCATTTGACTTGTCAGTGCAATCTGTCCATGTCGCAATCATACCAGAGATCAAACTTATTTATTGGTCAACACACAAGAGATGATATTCATGTATCTACAGAGTGTGTTCACTTATCTAAAATCAGTGAACAATTCAAAAAGGCAAATGTAACTAAAAAATTAATTTCAAGAGGCTTTTGGAAAGACAAGAAGGGTACACGGAAAGGAAAAAGTTACATCCCAAAAGGTTCTTGCTGATACTGCGATAGATTTTGTTTTTCTTCCACATTAGCTTGCCAGTTTTTTTCATATCATATAAGGCAGAATTTTTTTTCCCTTGTATCTGCTGGGAAAATGATTTTTTTCGACAATCTTCCAGACCCCCGCCCCCCCAGGATATCAAATGGTCCACCCCTTAAATAATCCACATGCCTAGGCGCGGTTGTTTAAATATGTAGATACACGGAAAAGAGATTCCTCGTGGATAAATGAGGTCAGCGTCGGTTTGATGTCCACTGAAAAAATAAAGTTTTCAGCGATTTGTTTAAGTTAAAACAAAAAGTAGGTTAAAGCACTTGTCGAGTTGTTCGCTGTAACTCAAGTCTACAAAACCAACAAAATCAATAGATGCATAGAGAAGGCAACGTGGCATGTCAAAGTTAATGTCAAAGGAACGAGCAGTGCATTTACAAACTGATACGGTATAGGTCATTGGTCCACCCTGACAGGTCACAAATCACACAAGTAGACATTTGTACGGCCCTCCTCGCAAAAGAAATCAAGGTTTATTTGGCCTAATCTCCGCATTATTTATCACGGTGTTTCGAGAGGTTCCCGTTAATGACAAACAGGTGCACCGTTTCAAAGCCCCAGTCTGCCCATCATACGGGCAAGCTTTGTCCTCAGTGGCCCGATACAAGTTCGTAGATTGACGGCTTCTGTTTTACAGGAGTAAGTTATCTGGCAAGCACTTTTATCGTCTTGGCTGACAACGCCAAGTTTCAGTGGTGACAACCAATCGCTGATGGATCAGAGTCATGAATGTATGAGCCTGATAGCCTGTCTCTGTCTGTCTCTCTGTCTGACATGTATATATGTATGTATGTAGTATATATGTACGTCTCCATCTATCTATCTATCTATCTATCTATCTATCTATCTATCTATCTATCTATTATCTATCTATCTATCTATATCTATCTAGATATCTATCTATATCTATCTATATGCTATGCGCCAATGTTTTGATGCATGTATGAGTTTTGTGTATGTAACTGCGTACCTATGCATCAACGTGTTTATGTTTTTTTTAAATATGCGTATCTAGCATTCAATTATGCGAATTTTTAGTCAATCTGTAGGCGCCATTTTATTGCGTCGCTGCTTGACAAGCAGTTGCTGCTAGCCTCATTTTTCAGTAGAAGCAAATTTGGACAACAGCGTCGCTTACAATCATCCACGTGGCAAATCCGTACACTAAAAGTCACGATGTAAACGACCTTTCTGTTCATCTACAGATCATTATTACCAGCAAACGAGCTGAAGTAGTGTCCACGTTATAGGTTGCACGAAGCCGAGCAATATAGTAGTAATAAAAGTGGAAACCGGCTTGTCTTCAAGTTTACCCCTTTAACCACGCATGTTTGCCCTGTTTTTTGTTCATCAAACTGTGCCTGTCATAATATCGTGCCTTGTGAGAATTTATGACGAAATTTATGAGTCTACAATGCCTTTTCCCCATGCAAATAAATAAAATTATAAAAGCGAATCATTCATACAACGCTGATATCAAATATGGTTTTGTTATCATTTCGGCCGCAATCTTATCATATCTCCCTGATTCATTTCTTTTTTTCATTTTGTTCATGCCGTTTTGATCTTTTTATTTTGAGGAGCAAATAAACCACACGGGTAGAGCCAGATTTATTGCAGGCGTGGTGGCAACCAGAAAGGGCTTTATTGGTTGTAGCGTTTGTGAACAAGAGCGCCGGTTGATAACTTTGTCAGTCTTAGAGATTCAGAAGCCGGGGTTATGATCTTTTCGTAGATATCTTGGTAACCGTGAGTTCTCCGAAACCTATTTTAAACGGAGATTACCAAATTGACTGACCGTACAATACTGATGTGTAGCAGACACTGCAAGGCTAATGGTGATAAAGGTCTTCGCAAGCAATTTCTTCGTCGGTTTCTTCTCTCTCAGGCTCTAAAAATAGCAAACAAATAGAGGAGCAGGCATTTTTAAGCATTATCAGGGAGGGGAATTTAATCATTGTTCACATGAGGGCTGCTCTAAGCCTAATCTCTACCGTTATGTGATGAAGTGTTTGCAGTTGACGAGTTACCAGAATTCATAAATCTTGCATGATTTTATGCATCTTCGCACGCAATACATACATACATACATACATACATACATACATACATACATACATACATACATACATACATACATACATACATATTTATTAACTATAATAAGTGATCTCAAAAGACTTCTATATTAACAGATGAAGAAAAATATTTGTAATCGTGGTATAAGGTTTGGATTTATGTCATGGTGAAACAGTTTAATTATATCATTATTTGTTTCTACAAGGTTTCAACTGACACCCATTGCAAAAACATTAATTCTAGACCTATTCTTTCTATATTTATTGCAAGTTTATGTTCCCCTATTTCTGATGCAAATCTATCTACTCCTCTTGAACTATTCGTCGACTTATAATTCTCTGAGTGTGTGCTGATATGATTAGTTTTCCAACGGTTCACGATAGATGGCGTCGACCACGGTGTATCTAAACGCCACTCTGCTGATACACTTATTTTAGGGAGCAACATGTTTCCTATTGGAAAGGAAAGTCGATTAAAGGCATACACCTATCAAAGTTTTCCCATCTGGTTTTTGAGGAAGTGCGGAGCGACAGGGGCAATTGATCGCAAATCGAATCTCTGGACAGAGGAAAGTTTGATCACACGATGCTCGTGTCCAGAATTTTGACTAATATCAAGTCCTAAATTATCTGCATGTAGCCTCTATTTTACCCCACCCCTACCGAGGTTATTTTATACATTTCTTTAGCCTGTGATTGGGGAATTCGACATGGTTGGAAAATATGTCAAATTTCCTGTTAAACCCCACCCTGGAAACTTTCATAGGTATAATGTCTTTAATATACCGTTGTACAGCGTTTATCTCCCGACCACCGCCTACGATCACTAACCGCAAAATCCATGCCATCACGCTGCCAAGGTACTGATAGTCGCCACCTGACAACACTCAGTCTGCCCCTCCTGTGACTTTGTCTGTGTGTCGTTCGGTCTCCCTCGTCAAACTAATTCAAAGTTATTTCTCTGTATCAAAATTCGATACACCGTTAGATTTTATCCGACATCTTTGTTTACATTTTATCTTTATCTCAGCTTCCATGAGTGCATGGTTCTGCCTGATATGATCTGCAAGCAGGGTGAAAATAATATTTAAAGCTACTGGGGTTTTCTAACTCGCTGCCTGCCGTTCAATTTATCTGACGTTTCATGATGCCCCTTGTTTATTCCTCTATTATGCAAGAGGATTGTAGTGAGACACACACGAGTAGCTACTTTCTTAACATTTCATCATTTTGGCGGCGACACATAACTGAACAAAGAACCTGACACCGTGGTTACTGTATTCTGTGCATGCAGACGGTGGTGACACTGACTTTCTTATTAAAATACGGGTGCCTCGCTTCTTGCTCCCTTGTGTAAACGAGTTCAAACGTCATAGACGGACAGTGATTTGTGATACGGGGTCAAATCCCGAGCGCGGTTTTCATCCAAACCGTTGTGATTTCTACTACTTGCGCAGTTGCAACCAGGCCAATGTTTTCATTGATGTTTCCTCGATATCGAGCTGTGTGTTTTAGGATTTGTCAAAAGTTGGAATAAACCGTTGGCCGAGCGAGTGTTGGACAGATTCCGTTCACGTGGACACACTAAGCAGATAAGTAAGCATTGAAAGAGGTGTGTTAATCTCCGACCACTTGCCGCCAATGCCGATGAATAATTAATAAATGCTAGATCTCTGAGTACTGCCCAGTTCTAGCTGTCAACAACCTGTTTGATTGACTTATCAGAGCTATAGCTGGGGTTTGCTTTCAGCGCGTGGGACGATTGACGATTAACCAGTGGAGTGCGCTCGTTTCAAGGCCACGGAAGCCACTGAACACCACAATACGATACATACTGGTTCTTTGTGCGCACTGGCGATAAAACAAGCGTCGATGTGGCTAAGTGTCAGCCAGGATTCAACGCCTGGAAAGTAAACATGTAGAACAACCGTTTTCAAATTTTCATCGGCGAAAATAAATCTTAAAATCATGTAAGTGTATGTATGTACGTATGTATGTATGTCAGTATGTATGTATGTATGTCAGTATGTCAGTATGTATGTATGTATGTATGTATGTATGTATGTATGTACTATGTATGTATGTATCGAGGGAGGGAGGGATGGTTGGGTAAATGGATGGACTCATGGCACGAACACGTGTGTACATGTGTGCATGTATGCAGAGAGAGAGAGAGAGAGAGAGAGAGAGAGAGAGAGAGAGAGAGGAAGAGAGGGGGAGGGAGAGAGTTTGAACATTATTTAAGTTGCTATTTATATAGAAAGATATTTTTAAATCTCTGTATTCTGGCCGTTAATTAAAGTAGCTGTGCTCAATGTCTGGTCCTCGAGTCGTGGAGGTAGATTCTGGTTGTGCTACCTCCATGATTATGGCATGTGTACACTTATTGTCTGCATGGTATCACTACTTCGTTTTCCATTTCTAAAGTTTTATCAAGTTATAATCGATTAGTTTTGAGGTAGAGCTGATAAAAAAACACATATATGTGACAATCAACTGACAAAACGCTTATTTGTTAAGATGAGCATGATCAACACCGATCGATATTTTTCATGATTTTCAAGAATGCATATGATACATCAAGGTCAAGATTTTGTGTCAGTAATTTTCACGGATCGATCAATCAATCTTTCTAACTTTGGGCAATCAGCATTGGGGACATGACAAACACATACATCAATTACAAATATGACAATTTAAAACACAATGTTAAAATCAGGGCAGTGCTCAGTGAAATTCAATTACAGAAGTACAAAATTTTAAAAGATAATTGACTCTATTCAGTTGTCCGATACACTTGTTGATAGAAAAGACGTTCGCTGCATTGTTGATTTTTCTTGTGTTGATCGAATATGGCTTATGCAAATAAGTGGTCGCTCCGACTCGTTGTCTAGGCTGATTAGTTCTGCTATAATGATTTACGTCTGCGATAGAATCGCCTAAAGGTTAACGACCTTCTCTCCTATGGTTCTAGATAACTCGACAAAAATGCAAATGTATGTATGTTGCCAGTCGCTGCTGTTGTTTCCTTCGATTTCAAATCTCACGGGAACTGGCTATGACAAAACAAGCGTCGAAGCGTTGACCTGTAGGCTATACAGGTGGAATTGTTGGCACACCGTGACGATGAACAAGTCTCGTCTTGACGGATTGCTGAAAATTAAATGTGCGTCCCAGTCGACCGGTCAGTGCAGTGCAACACACTGGGGAGATTTGAAAAGGTTTCTGGTTGAAAAAAAAAAACGCGAAGCGGCAAAAAGGTCGATTTCACACTCAAGTCATATGCAGAAATTGTGGCAGGCAACAAAACTTAGAATGTTGAAAACGCGCGACTGATATACGCGCTCTCTCTCTCTCTCTCTCTCTCTCTCTCTCTCTCTCTCTCTCTCTCTCTCTCTCCCGAATGATAACATTATTGAATACGTATATCCAGGAGTTTAAACTGCTCGGCTTAATAATATTTCATTTACATTTATAACAAATTTGCTCTTCTGATCACCAATCTATTTAATTCGTGGTGGATGACATATTGTTCACTGGAGTCCATTGTAGAGAAAGGGCCCGTCCATGCCCTTAAGGCATTCCAATGGACTGGTGAAGCTGGGCCTTGAAATCAAACAATTAGCCATGAACTTATTCTTAACGGTTCATATCATCACCTTCATACAACCTACATATCGTACCGGATAATATTTCTGTACTGTAGCACTCATATCCGTGTACGCACTGTTATAAGTCTCCCAACTCTTCCGTCTATGGTTACATGTAGTTAAGTTAATTGATAAAACACTAGACTGCCTTAATATGCATGGGCTGCATGCGGTATAAATTGTTCTTGCATTGTGTTAACATTTAATCGACATAAAATCCTGCTGTTTTGTAGAATAATATCCTATAAAATTGATAATATCGTCTAACTTTTGAAGAAGAGTCTAATGCTATAGAAGGGGTTCTGGTACAGGCTAAATATGCAGTTTTATTGGATAATATCCGATAGTATCGATTATCTTGTCCGTTTTTGTGAACGGGCCTCGTTCTCATTGCACAATCGAACTTGGTCAACTTAGACGAACTCGGAAATTGTCGATTGATAAATATACTGCGCATGCCGAAGTCGCGCCTTCGTACAGGTATGTCCCCGGATGCACCATTCATGGTACATACTGTCTATGTTCTGACGCAGATGATCGCCGGTGGCTGGGTTACACAGTACACTTCCGACAATAAAACTTTGTGACCCAAGCGTGTCATTAAAGCAGTTTGAATTAAGGTCAAGACCAGCTGACCTCCGATTTTTGAATAGATTTTCAATCACGCTGACCTCTGCCGGTTTAGTCATGGCCGTAAACACACTAAAAGAACCTTCTGATAAGTTTGCCAATTGTAAATTTTCCCAATGCGCGGCAGTGAGTACGCAGGACACAACAGTACGGGCTGGTAATTTGACTTACTTTAGTAACAGGCGTCTCATTTAAGAACGTCGCAAAAAAGAAAACTCTTGTAATTCCCTTTTTCTTGTTTTCTTTCAAACATGCTCAAAAACTGAGCAATTTAAACTGGTTTTGGAACAAAATCCCTTCGGCGATATCCCGGAAAGCGGATGTTTCCAAGGGCTACACACATACATCATAGAATACTTTGGGAATGTGTATAAGAACGAGTCACTGGCTGATGCCCAGTCTCGCTGCAGGCATATGTACATGCTCTTTGAACAGAGCTATGATTTATGGTGGATCATGATAGAACTGATCCGGAATCAGAAACGTGGAAGCTAGGGGTATTCGAGAAACTTTCTCCTGGCAAAATTGGCGGGAACGACGCTGCACTATCGTGCTGCTCTTGCGCTGTAGCCTTATTATTGTCAAACCACAGTCCGTGGTCAAAGCAAGTGATTAGGCGACTGATTTTTATAGTTGCTCTTCCAAGTCAATAAATGACATTATGCTAAAAGTACAAATAAGATTTTGTACAGATGGGTATTTTGGGATTGGCTAGTGATCTTTTGTTGCTTCTTTCGCTGGTTACGCTGACGACACATCCCTACCGTGGAAAAGGTTTTGTGCCCAGCGACCAATATGCTCTCCGTCGACTACATTCTAAATTTAGACGTTTGACTGTCACCACAGTGCTAAAACAATCACATTTGTGCAGAGGTTGGTTTTTTTTGTTTAAAATTCATGAAGACTGTGTGAACTGGTTTTGCACAATAACTTATGAACCCTCGAAGTGGAACATATCCCGGAGATATCCGCCAAACGCGTGCACGCAGTCTCATATAATCACAGACCACAAAGAAATGTCTGTCTTGTTTGATGGTGTCTGGGTGAGAGATATGTTTGGCCCTATAGGTCGGTTGCTGGCGCATGCCTTCTCATGCGATTACTTGCAATAGGAGACCAAGAACATGAAACGTACACGTGAACAGCAAAATCTCCACGATATTTTCAGTAGTTGATTAGCGGATGAATTTGAGCGCCATAGATTGAATCTCATTAGCGATTGTACTCAGGGCTCTCCATCATTGCAGGGCAAGTATGTGGAAAGCCGCAAGTCGTACGCTGCATTGAAATGAAACAAAAGCTGTAGTTGACCGTCATCTCTGTAAACAGGTTTTAAAAATACCCTTCAGAGCGTCTCTAGACCTGAACTGACTCTTCATATAGTCGATCACATACTTAAAATTGTGTGTTCCGAACAAAATCTCTCTCTCTCTCTCTCTCTCTCTCTCTCTCTCTCTCTCTCTCTTGAATGTTACTGTGAGCGATTTCAAAAAGGCAGATTCACGACGACAACAAAGCTGCTGTTACCATAGGATGACGTGACTCTGTGAAACCCGTAAATGATGCAGACATATAAAGCTGCAGACAAAATTGTCCCCTCATACAAGCTTTCTGTCAAAGTGCACTTTACGTGCACTAGTAAGCCTTTACAAGGCTGTGTCTTGTCAACTCCCAGACATGGATTGCGTGGTGTGACGTGGCAACTAGATTTTTTCCTGTATATAGCCAGTGTTTCTGTACACAACGATCTATTGCTCATTTGGTATGTGAAACTATTTTTCATTGAAGACCTCTACTCAATGGAAGACTTCAGTTCCGCAGCCTAGACCCACACTGCATAGATCAACAGTGCCGCGCCGACCGGCTGCTGTCGTAACTTTCACTGAATTGTAGAGGGCGCCCTCAGCAAAGACGACGCCCACTGCAAGTCTGGATGTGTGCTGTCCTCTCCTCGCCTATGTTTTTTGAAACTTGGTTGCTGAAAAGGTTTCCAGACACTCGAATAGTGATCACGCGAGTATGATGTCAGCGCAGTGAATAAGTTCAAGTTTGAATGCCTTTCGTGACATTGTATGAGGATGTATAGGTCTGTTTGCCAGAACTGAAGAACAAAATCTATTTCAAATTCTTTTTGTCTTTCTTGTCCCATAGCCTTGATTAGAACGCAAGTCTTTTATATTCATGATTAGAATCACAAAACCGATGGAGAGGTGCGATCTCGACGCTGAGTTGACAACAATCTTCAGAAACCTTTACTTTGGCGTGAGTGATTCCAAGGTGGGACGCTTTTTATTCTCAACTCTCACTTATTTTCAAGTATGGTAAATACACTTGTTGAAATCCCTTTAGCCCCTCTCTGCGTCTATCCCATTTATTCTTCAATACCTCAACTTCGGTGCTTTCAGTCTTGATAATTCGTCGCGACACAGTGGCGCCACTTCTCGTGACGTCATCCGATTAAAGAATACACTGAAATGTATGAAAAGATAGCACAAAACTGCAAAAAGCAGACTTCGCGCGCGATTTCGGATCCAGGTGAATCGTTCGTTTATTCAGAAAAAATTCAATCTAACTAAAATGACGCAAAATGACCTAGAGCTGCGAAGACGTTCTCTTCAGCTGCAACTGCCTGTTCTTGTCTGCAAGTGCACCCATAGACATGGGTTATCGAAAAGCAACAACACAGGTCAAGGGTCACTCGCTGATTTTCGGGGGTCTTCCAGTGTAGGTGGCCGTATCCTCTACGGCTACCCGTGAGCCTTTGCAAGTTAATGACAAGGTACTCAATCGGGTCTACTGGCACGTGTTCCATTGAAAGCCAACCATGCGAAAGACGAAAACTAAAAAGCCGTATACAATTCGTCATCAACACAAAGCGAACAAAGAGCTGTAGTGCATGAGCGATGAATCATCGCATAAGACATTGCAGTAGCCGGTTCTACGCTGAAGAGCGTGCAAAGTACAGTTTTGGTCGGCTGTTCTATTTTTGAATCTGCCTTTGTGCACGTTTTGGAAATATCAGTAAATATCCTATTGCCTTCCTCACAGAAATCGCCCCTTTCCTTTACATAATCTCCCGTTTTGCTTGAAAACTGGTAGTTTTGCCTCGCTCAACAATGTTCGCGCCCTCTGCTTTGAGTTGTCTGTCAGTTCAGAGAGATTCTCCGTAAGGCCAAACAAAAGAAAATGAAAGAAAAAAATCAGATCAGGAAAATGTTTAAGCATGCCAAGTCCATTGCTATACATAATGATGAATGACTTCAGGAATGTAAAACCAATAACTCGACATCTGTTTAGTTTATCGGTAACTCACTAATGAGCAACCCGCATCCACACGGCAGATTGTGACTGACGCCATCTGTCACGAATCGCAAAGTAACCCCTTGTATTTATTCAAATATGTTATAATTCGATCTTGAATTACAGGTACCTCTGTATATTTTTTGTATCAAATTTAGTACAAGTGACCTTTCGTCTGTTAACAGTTCTCCTTGTTGCGAGTATCCCTCCTCGCCACACCAGGAATATGTGCACGACCCAAAGGAGGGCATGTGCAGTTTACTGCAAATTCGCAAGGCGAGCAGTTCAACCTCGCAACACTCTGTAAAATTGTTGCATCTGCCGCGATTGTTATGGCGTGTGATGACGGGATACCGCGGAGGTAAAACCACACACATACACACCGTGGCGGTATAAAACCCTCATGCGTACATAAGTACTCGCACACACACCACCTCCCTACATCCAAGCACGCACACACACAGCATTCTAGATCTTAATTACTTTAAGGTACAGATTCCAATCGGTCTATGTGCGACGGGTCACGCTTCGGTTTATGTGTAAACTCAACAGGTTTGGCGGAGGTAGGTTTCCTTCCACGCAGACGCAGAAACACCGTACAAGTTTGACATAAGTACAGTATGTGTGCTACCACCATGTCTGAAAAAGAAGGTAGGAAGGAACACGGTGGTAGAGGTTTATACCTCCATGGTTTAAAAAAAACGCGACTGACTAAGCCGCTTAACATCATAAAAAGAGATTAAGGCATAGGATGACGTAACACAAGCAATGAAGTGTACTGATTTGACAGTCAAAAGTGACTCGATTTTAAAGGAGGGGTTTGCATAATTAATTGGTATCGATACAAAGACACGTTAATTTAAATCTGACAGGTTACTTTTCAATACACATAAAGACCAAGATTTACAAAATTCAAGATGAACTAGGCTCATCCGCGCCGTTATGCTTGACACGCTTCAAGCTCAGACGTTGCCCGGAAATGAGTATAGTGGTAGAAAATCTGAACGCCCAGCGCGTGCCTGGAACAAACACGTGACTGTCCGCTATTGAATAACTTAGATTATAATATCATTTTTGAATTCATGGCGGCGGTCACCGTCGCAACAAATGCGTGCCTCACTCACATATAAGTTTCGGTCACAATGAGAGCCAAGATCTTTCAGGAGCTCCACAGAGAGCTTGCTCCGGATTCCTTAAAAGTTGGCAAGGTGCCAACATACGTCGCCCCGCATGATGCCCCTCCCACATGGTGCTAATGTATTGGGAATGTTTTGAGAATGGTATATGGAAGACAACAATATCCCAAACTCTTTGTCTTTTTACTCAACAGGTTGTTACTATGGAATCCTTAAACCCTCTAGGAACTTGAGATTGAAGGTGGATGGGACTAATTATACACAGACACTTCATCGTTACTTTCATTCAATTGTAATGACTTCACGTTTGTCCCTTCAGTCCCACTGAAGGGACTGTGATTAAGGTTTACCTACCTTCCTCCACGTAGACATACATACATACACAGTCCCTCCACAAGGAGGGACCGTGATACATACATACATACATACATACATACATACATACATACATACATACATACATACATACATACATACATACATACATGATGTATGCATATATACGTACTTACACGCTCAGACGGACAGACGGATACACAGACCGACGGACAGAAGGACAGACAGACATATTACGGTCATTTCTCAAACCACGGTCCCTCCACAGGGACCGTGCTCAAACCCAACTTCACCAACTCACAATGCCAACTTTTCAAGAATATGCGTAAGATATTTGTTAGGTAAGTCATAGACAGTAGAAGCGAGATCATGTACGTGGTGTATTGAAACTTTGAGGCGTTGATCTTCTTTTCAATCAAATATCGTGAAATCTTTCTTTCGTTGCCGTATTCTTGCCAAGGTTAACGATTTAAGTGATACTTTTCATGCGTTCAACCGCCAGCAATGACTGAGGGCGTCAACCTAATGAGTATTTTGTCAGAGTCTAGTATTTCTGCTCGAGAAGGTAGATCCTTTGTGGAGACGTGTGCGCCAAGAGAAGTGTTTGCACGGGCGGTGGATAGATCTCTGGCGTCTGCAAGTTGCCGCTATGAGGAGGGATTTGGCCCGAAATTGCATCGTAAATGAAAACGACCACGTGAATAACCGGCGGTGTTAATCAACGCCGGTCTGGGCAGCCGAACAATGATGTCGCACGCTGGCCTCGTGTCCGACGCGCGTAGAACGCTATCGGGCGCGCTCTGGATTTTCCGACGGTGAAAATGAGAAATAAACTGAATGCGGCTGCGGCCTGGGCTGGGGTACGGCACTTGTGACAGCATTGTCCGGCTTTAGTCGTTCAGTCGTAATAAATGTAATCTCCCAGTGCCGGTTTTTGAAGCGAGCTAAATAGCCTTCGACCCCCATTCACGTGAATGAACAAAGTTTGTCCCCATTCTCGAGTCTTTGCAAGTTGCAATCAATCAACCGGTGTGGTATGTTGTTATCAATAACAACTTCCTGTGATACTCCAAGTCGCGTGGCAGTGACAGATCCGCAGTTTACCTTGCGCCATTATCTAAATCCCCACATCTCTCTGTAAATACTCTACCCTAGCCTAAGAACTATTTTTGTGATGCCCCGTCAAGTGGCAAGTCGTACACCCATAATCCGATCACTAGGTAGGCTCGCACCTGTGAGCTGCGTCGGCGATGCAGTAGCTGACTGGTCCAACAAATCTTGGCAAGCCATCATATAAGTACGGGTAATGCTATTGGTTGGAACTCAGACGAGAAAAAATCTGTTTTGGTGGAGTTGCTCTTTTAATAAGGTCGTAAAACAAACCTATTCCTAGAACCAACTGTTTGTCAAGTCAGCGCATAACCCCGAGTCTCAATCTGTCTCGGTGATGATACGGGACGGGGCAAAAACTATAGGAGTGTGTAGCTAAAAATAGAGCCTGCTCAGGGTAGATGTGTCTCGACGATATTCTAGTCTACCGCTTAGGGGATTTATTGTAAAGCTCATGGAGTGGGAAAAAATTCACCGTCTGAGTTTTTCAAAAATCCAAAATGTTATGTAACTGTATTTTATTTTTTCCCAGCAGGGATTGTAGCCATTTTGAATTTCAATTATCGGTAATTGTTACGTAATTTATCTCTCTAGTACTAAATTTTGCATCGTGACCCCTATTTTTATTCTTGATTTCGTAATAGAATGGTTGAAAATTTCGTCGAGGAATGTTCGAGCAAAAATTTAAGTTTTTCACTTTGGAGGCGCATATTACCTTAATAAATACAAGACGGGGTCTGCAACTGTGGTAGATGACACGTTGGAATTTCTGACTTCAAAAACAGTGACGAGAGCAATACTTAAAATAAATCGAATGGTTTGAATGTAAGTTGCATTGCATTCACTAAAGGTAATTTTAGGACTGGTTCGAAAAATCTCAGCTTCCCTCCCTAATATAGAAATAATAAAGTACCACTCGATGGAAAAGTAAGACAATAAGATAAAAGGGTAGGCTTCTTATCCTTATTTAGATTTCAAGTTGGAAAAGCAGTGGACTTTAGTAGTACAACTGTTTTGAAAAAATAAAACAAAACTACATTTAAAAATAGACGAACATCCGCTCTTTTCACCTTTGGTTGCTCAGTTCAAGTTGTTCACGTGATCTATTTGCTTATGAACGATTGGTAATATTTTAAGTGTTTGAGTCCAGTTTAATTAAAGTTGCAATATGGATCAGAATTGACCTTCATATTTCGAAGATTTAACTTTATAGAAAAATCCACAACAATTTCATTTGCAGATTCGACCATTAACAGGAACACGGGGATGACTGTAATTTGAGTAAATTGATTTAATTACCGAATAAATTGCTGTTTTGGTACGTACTGTTTGCGAGAGTAAAGCACAGAATTTGAAACGTCATTTTTACTATTTGAATATGTACGCATGCGTATTTAATGCATGGTAACGGTTTATGAAATTGCAACATCGTGTCAACATGCCTAGCTAGCCTTCGCACAGGCAAGCGGTCAGGTCGGTCTCTGCCCGCGCCCTGGGTCTCTGCTGACTGATTCGGCCTTGCAAAAATGGAAGAAATTGGCCAAAAATGTTGGCAAAATAAACATTGTTTGGTCAGATCGAAAGATGGAACCAGAAAATGAGTGACACGCGACTACTGTACCACGTCGAGGAGGCAGACTCTGTCTACAGTTTCTCTAGAAATCACCAACGTCGCCACTGTGTGATGATCAACTTCGCTAGCCAGCGGTGTTTCCTCGAACAACACCGACCTACCAACACCGTGGCCGTGCGGACCCCACGATTTGTAATGTGAACCGGGCCATAGTCCCCCGCAAGGAAATAACTTAAATCTGTTAGCATTCATTGATAATCTATATCCTTCAGGTCAAACATGCATTTTTCGGAAACAAAGAAAAACGGCAGTCTCCATCATTACATGTCATGGCATGGTCTCATTTACGACGCGTCGATGGACGCGCTGACATGGCCATGCACGATCAGACTGAGGGGCAAGACAGTTGCCGAACTTCTGCAGTGGTGGATGATACTAAAGTGGGCAAAGCTTTCAAATAAATATAGTGTGCAGATACCTCGCCTTTTAACATGAAAAATGTAAAAACATGCAACGGGGAGAGGATTGTGGTGGCACTGTCAGGCACGCGGTGAACACAACCAGATCGGTGTACGTGGTCTGGACGCTCGATCGATCGAACGTACACGGTAGGTGCACACAGCGCGGCACTGACATACATTTATATGGGTGAGAAAAATCAATCACACGATCTTTTGTAGAGCTGTACTTTATCATATCGATATACTTATATTTCTGAAACATTGTGATGCTACCAAAGTTAGGCAAACGCAAAGTTTACAATGAATTATCATTATATATGTCAAGTTCTGTCAGCGAAACAACATCGCCCCTCCAACGTGCACTCCAGTGCGACGTCATCACTCTTGGTTGTACTTGTTACGTGCACAGCAGAAAACGCCAATGTTTTTGTTTTGAAAGTTTGTTTACAAGACAGCTTTTCTAGGCGGCCGCAACGTATCAAAATGAACGTATTTGTGTGCCGGGATTGGTAAGAGGCTTAGCTAAGAAGAGTACTTCAACGTAGTATGGTCTATTTGCTTTAGTTTTACGAAAAAAAATCGACAATTTTGATCCATATTGCAACTTTAAGATATTACGCACCTCGAAATTTTAAGACTTGGAAGTTTGCTCAAACCGTCCGTAGGAAACTTCAAAACCATTCCCTTCGAAACCACCGAAGAATAGGAATCAGGGATCGCCGTGCAAAATTTTGTACAGGCGAAACAAATTACCCAATATTTTCCGACACTTGAGATTCAAAATGGCCGCCATCTTAGTGTAAAGCCTATGGGGTAAACGAAAGTTTAAATTTTTACAAAAACAGGCCGTTGAAAATTTTACCTACACTATAAGACTCAAAATGAGACCAAATACGTTCTAAACCAGAACAGTTTTGTGAAAGTTTAAGTGTCCAAATATCTGTCCCAGAGGTGCATTCATGGCCGAAAAAAAACACCTGTGTTTCCGATAACCTGACCTACCTAAAAATCCTGCCGACCCAAGACATTTTTTTCGCATTTTCAAACTTTTTGAGTCAATTCTCTAAATTTCACCGTATTTTATGGGTCATAGTCAACAAAAAGCTTACCGACCTGCCTACCCTAATTTGCGGAGGCATTTTACCGGAAACACAACTTTGTTTTTATTTTGCATTATTGACAATTATGTGTAAGTCAATGTCAATTTTATAAATCCTTATCACTAGAAAAGTGGAAAGAAGTTTCGACAGAATGCACCTTTATTTTTTGAGTACATACAATCGGATGGAACGTGATTCCCAGGGGCTATTTGGAAATAATTTCTACAAACCTTTGCTTTACCAAACTACAGATCTCAGCCAACAGTAAAGCTCAATTCTACACACACTCATATAGTGCCACTTTCTGCTGATTTTAGGAAGGTGGGTTATATTTCTTGATCGTGAATCGAGTCATAAGCATCGATTCTGTCCCCGTCGTGTAAAAATAAAACAAATACTAAAAAAAGTGTCGCATTTATTTCTTGATGATAGTTCCCAGTCGAAGCAATAGTTTAACAAAATACATTAAGTCAATTGATCATGTGTTCAGGTGCTGCCGAGTGACCTTGTTGACTGTGATAGCCTAGAATCTATCATTTGATGTATGACCGCCATCAACTTAAATTTGTTTAAAAATTTCAATGCCTTTTTCCCGCCCACTCAATTCCCTTCGTCGTCCAGTCCATTTCTGATAAACCGAGACTGCGCGTCACGATTCACTCCGCGCATACAGTTCAGAGTGGCTCGCTGGCTGCCTTGAGCGCTTGGCAAAATGACTCCTCTATGAATCGAGGAAAACTTCATGTCTCACATTTCGAAGGCGAAAAATTAGATGCTCAATGCAATTCGGCGTCGCCTGTTGTCACATCTGCTAAGCGCTGACACCCAACACTTCGCAAAATGGCCACTTTTGTTGCCAACACTGGCTGATATTTACATCACAACCAGCTATATTAATTTCGCCATCATATGGTCATAATATCCACTCCCTACCATTGGGAAACATATGCTAAATTAAATGGACTTTAATAAAATCCGGATCATTACACTATACTTAATATGCAATCAATATCAAATTTGTTACGTACAGAAATGTTGTTGGAGACGGTACAACGAGATTGGTATCGCTAGAAGTCCTTCTGCAATAAAGGTACATTCAAAGTAGCCCGAGTTTTTGATTTTTCAAGCTGACGATTTCAGTAACCAAAGAATGCTACAACGGACTATAATTTATTTATTATGATAATTGATTTTGAATTGATTATTAAAATCAACAATTTAGCCGATGATTGTTTGCCCACTCATAGAAATTATTTCAGCCTGTTAGACACCAACTGACTGGTCGAATCAGAGTATGGAAATATGGTTTTGATCGCTTTTCAATTTTCGAGTTACAGGTACTTATTAGATTTCCAATCTACGCTCTCTCCTTCCGGGCAACGACAATTATTCTTAAACCACATCTCAAAAACTAATGTGGTACAGGGGAGCTTGTAGAAGAGTTTGCGAGGACCGTTCCTTAGTGGGGAAACAAAACAGGAGGGGGAGGTAGTTCGTCATTAAAGACAGCGCTCTCTTTTGTGTGTGAGTTCTTTCACGTTCTTTGAAGCAGCGGTGTATGTATCGGGGACAGAGCCAAAATATCGACCAATCGCCTTCCTCTGCAGGGGCGTACTCATTTACGGATGGCCCCAAAAAGCTAATGTCCCCAACATCCTTTCATCTTTGGTGAATATGCGAGGTATTGAAGTCCCTCTATAGCAGCGGGATGAAGGACGCTCTTTGTTCGCGAAAAGGATGAAAGAGGTGGCCTCTCTCGCTTTAGTCTTATTTTGTTAAAGATGATCTTCTAGAATTTCATCATGACGATGGGCTTGCGGGAATTAACGCGAAAGGAAGTCTTGAGTGGTACAAGCCGGCGAGTATCCAAACACAAGCTTCCCTTGGACAAATTCAAATTTTCTGTGGAAAGAAATAGAAATTCAGATAGACCTTTGCAACCTTTGCTATACGAGTGTAGGGAGCCGTGTTTCGCCGGCCATTTCGTGCTAAAAGAAATTCGTGAACTCGTGATGTCTGTACCAATCAAGTTAACACAGAGGTTAGCGGCCATATTGAATTTCACAGATCTACAACTTCGGCAGTTCTCAAAGCCCACACTTTACTCGGTAGCGCACACTCAGGTTTTATCCCCGATTTCAAACAACAACAGGTATTTACTTTAAAAAGAGTGCCTACACATAGCTAGCAAAACTAGTTTTGGATTGAAAGCAGTTTGGCAATCGTTGATTTTTTAGAGAAACTATCCTCCAAACATTTTATTACATTGTGTGAAGAGAACCACACAGACTAGTTAAAATAGGTTTTGCGCGCGCGCGCCCTTGTATACAAATTGCAAAATAGGCAATTATTTTTATGTGTAGAGATTTGATAAGGCTGATGCAGATTTTCTTGATAACGCCGAAAACGAGGCTTAGAGATAGATAGTTGATAAAGATACGAAACGATGGACCGCTGATTCGTTAAATACAAATAAAACAACAATACGCGCCAAAAATCATTGTGAAATTCTAGAGAGAAAATTGTTAAATATCAACATTGGGTATCACTTTATCGGTTCATTTTCACTTGAAGATTTGCCAACTTTGTCTGCCCTATCTCCCAGTTCCGAAGAGGTGGATTTATATCGGCTCGTTCGGTCCAGTCTAGTCCAGTTTTTATGTCTGAGGATAAAAGCCAGTAATAAAATTCCTAGCACGTAGGGGGTGCCTTTCATGCTTGTTTGGCTAATAGGACCGTCGGTAATTATGGAGAAAATTTGCAATTGTATGGCCGGGGATTCAGACGCTGGATACGGACACTTTGTTTAGCCAGGGCTTTTTTGTTCTCGAAGTTTTTTTATTTCCATTTCTTTTGGCTTATACAATTTCGCGCGTGCAAGGCCCTACTGGAAAAGCCCGTCAATGAAGCTCCATAAACAATACCTCCAAAACTACCCATGTAGTAAACATGCGATGAGATGCCCTAGGTACTTTAGTTCATGTCTCAAGATTGTGTTAGGGTTAAACACAAAATTCTTATGTACTGTCATGTATGTATGTATGTATGTATGTATGTATGTATGTATGTATGTATGTATGTATGTATGCAGTCATGTATATATGTATGTATGTATAACAAAGGTTTGTTGTTGTTGTTGTTGCCGTTGCTTTACTTTGTTTCTATGTTTTATATTCCTTGATTGATGTAAAACTTCTATTTCCACGTTTTTATTGGATATTCCATCCTTCAAATGTTTGCAGGAGAGAAAAGAAAGACAACATTTGTGACGCTTGGGCGTGCACGAATAGGCAACAACCTGTAACTTGTAGGTTGCTGTGTTTTGGCGCCATCCATGGACGACATCTCATTACACCTTACTATCGGACGATGCGTAAATTAAGTCCATGGTAAAGACATTCGGAAAAAAAAACTTCAGAGAAATTTTTGTACAACTTATCAAATGAAAATGGACGATTATGACTAGGAATAATGTTATTCACTCAGTTCTGTGTGGGCTTTGTGAAAGCATTCTTCAAGTTCAAAATCCCAGCATTGGTCGCTTTCTGCTCCGGCCTGTCATGCATGTTGGCTGTCATTGCTTGGTCGTTTACTAGTGTGAATGAATAAAACAAGTTAAAATACACAGATGAATATCACTACCGTTATAATGAGCCCAATCTTTTCTCCCTTCCGTCAATGAGTTATCTCTAAAGCGCAGATACAATAGACGTTTGAATATGATTAATTGCTGTAGAACAAAACGAACACATCGTATCTCCATGAAAGGATTTAATTGAATAGATTAAGGGCCACACCAATGGAAATTTATGGGGGGGAATAAGATCATGAATTTTATGGGGATTCGTCATATCTAAAGCTACTGAGTCTATCTAAAGCTACTGTAGTCTAGTTCCAGTTACTAAATTGCGAAATTAGGATCCGAGAGTAGTAATAATTTTATTTATTTATTTATTTATTTATTTATTTATTTATTTATTTATTTATTTATTTATTTATTTATTTATTTATTTATTTTAATATCCACGTTTAGGGTGAATGCAAGAAATGAAATAAAAATGTTTTCCTTAGTTGAACCTACTTGCTACTTTCTCGGAGTACGTTATTGGGTCATTGAGGCTGTTGACCCGTCAAATAAATAAATAAATAACGAGATTAGGGTTTGCACCGTTGCATGCGTGCAGATGTATACCAATCTAAAATGTTCAAACTTGTCATAGGGATGCCCTTGGAGACAGCAACAGAGTGTAATTCCTTTGCAGTGATCAGTAAGCATATTTATTTTCCGCGATCTTATTTTTCTTATCTTTGGTTCTACTCGACTTCTCTTTTTCCTGTGTGTTCTATGAAGAGTTTGTTGAAGATGTGGTTTTGCTTCGTTTTATGTACTTAGGGATTTCAGGCATGGAAAGTAATGATGTTTTAAAACTTACAAAGCCTGTACTTCTTTACTCTTCAAATAACTCCACGTGTTCCACAGATGAAATTTTATGTCAAAATTTTTGATGAGTTGCTAGAATTCAAGACAAACGCTTGATTGCTAATAAATATGGATTTCAATGTCTTGCCTGGATGTACAATCAACTCATACAACCGCCCTCCCCGAATCGCCGTACATGTCTCGTCCCTAAGTAGACCCGCCTGTTGCTTTACCGCCACCCTTTGAGTACAACGTCCAACGCCTTAAATTGATGGCGGTGGATGCTGGTTTGGGCACGAATCTGGTCTCATCATCCCATCGACGACAGTTATGTTTAAGTTTTCGAATGCGAAAGATAAACGCAAAATCGGCGCTGTTAGGTCATATTCCAGCGTAGTGTCCAAAATAACCACCTGAATAAGATTTTCTCAGACGTGACCGCCAGCGACTTCATTCAAACTTTGGTTTGTTTTTTCGGCCGCCACAAATTGTTCGAGTTTACCTTGGCCTTCATTTGTAGCTTGCCACAGCTAAACTTAGGATATGAAAATACACTACCACTGGAAAATTGGTGCAAACAGAACTTTGATTACCATTACGGGTGTTAAAAGTTTATTCAGGGCCACTGTGTGCGTAGCATCGCCCATGAATGCCACTTGCATAGCCCAGACTCAATATACCTGTACTTACAGTTGTTGATAGCAGAAACGCGTGATTTGCATACTAAGTACTGTATTACCGTGATTGGCGCATCTTTTGAAGTGCAGAGTATACTTATTTGCATTATTTGGGCCCTCGTAAAGAGCCTCAGAGTTGCCCCTCCTTTTATTTGCAGACGTGTTATCAACCCCCACGCGTGCAGTTAGATATTTACACATGGGTTCTGACTGGTGCCATTCATATGCAAATTTGTTCGCGCGCCGACTTCTCTTGGCTGTCAGCTCTATAGTGGCTATTCCGTTTTCTAAATGGCTGAATGCACCGGATTGTTTGGCCCTTTGTGCTGTCCACGCGAGCAGCGCGCGCATTAACACAACAAGCGGCCGCTGATCAAAAAACCTCGACGAGGGGCGGTGCTTCACATAAGGGTATTTCGATAAACAACAGACCAAGAAAACGCCGGACTGTAGAGTCGCCTATTTCACTAGCTAGGTTCCTCGTGCTGGGTCAAGACCTTCGGCGCATTCTCGGCACACGCCAAACCGAGGAGGAAAACCATCAACACTGCCAATACCAGACACGTCTTCCACTGCCTTGGATTATACTATGGAGAACACGACGCCAGATAAAGTTTTACAAACTTCTTGTGTGTTTGTGAATTCAAACTGTTCAAATGTCCAATCGACGCGGACTAAACCGTTAAAACGCTCAATAACTGACTCACCGCCAGAACTTATCAGGTGTAAGAGGCGCTTGAACTTTCCGTACTCCCTGCCACAGCAGCAGCCAGCAGCCGTTGCGAGGAGGAACGAACGAGAAAGGAATCGCGTAAAACTAGTAAACATGGGATTTGCCAGTTTGAGGGAGCAGCTCCCGAACGGTGCTAACAACAAAAAGATGAGTAAAGTAGAGACTCTCAGGTCGGCCGTGGATTACATCAGGCAGCTCCAGGAGTTGCTTGACGAAGCCGATGCCGTTAACGCTGCTTTCAATGGCTCACTGTCGCCAACCTGTTCGCTTTCCAGCTCACCAACTCCATCCTATTCGTCCGAAGGATCGTCCTGCGACCCACTCAGCCCAGAAGAAGAAGAACTTCTGGACTTCACGACATGGTTTTGAAAGTGCAAGAACCGTACCAGAATGACATGACAGAACCGACAGGTGAGATGTCAAAACAATAATTTGTGACTTTTTATCATTCTCCCAAAAAATATTTGAACAAAAAATACTTTCATTCTTTTTTTCATTGAAAAGAAATTCAAATTTGAAGAATGAAACACAATGATTTCAGACTGAGATTTGAAGGAGCCCGTGAAATCACTGCAGAAATTGCCGTCCAACATCTTTTGTTTCGAGTTATTAGTGTTCCGATATATATTAACAAAAGACGTCAAAGATTATAACCAGTTATTTCTTTTCGGCGAGACTTTTTAAATCTTTAGTTTATGTCAGTCGTGCATTTGTGAAAAAAATAAGCTTAACTGAAATTTTGAAAGTGTAATGGTATGTTAGACAAGCCATCCCAATGGACTTGCCAGTAAATTTCTTCTTTCCAAAAGAAAAGCTCAAATCAGAAACTATTGTGGTACTGATCCGATTTCGAAGCCTCGTTTTGGACTTAGCACGTGGTACCTCTTAGTTTGCGATTATTATCTGGTCATTGCATTCAGTGGATATTTTTAAGACGTCTTTTCCTCCTTGAAAATGAACAAAAGACGACTTACATAAACTCTCCGGGGATCAGGCAGCCCCCGTATTTCAATTCGCCTTACACGGCGAGCCGCCGTCTGATTGGTTTGAAGCCCACAGCAGACCATTATACTGCAGCTATAGTATTTAGCACTGTGTCAGAAACAAGGCACGCGGCACTTCAAGCCCCCTAGGGCCATAATTGTTTGTTGGGGCCCGGGGAACAGAAGCGTGCCAGTGAATTAAGTATGGGGTCCTGCCCCCGTCGCTAGACTGGCCAAGCCGTCTCTAGGACGCTTGTAAAGGAAGAGGGTGATTTATGTTAAAATTGGCCAGTGACGCGTGCCGCTCGGCGCTGATTGATCGGCGTGTAGTGTAGCCTTTATCTCGATTTGATGTCAGTGCGGATAGCGTGGCTAATAAAGTCTTATTCTTTACCCCTCCAAACAGAGCTTATGCAAATGAAGGAACTGCAATCAAGGAATTCTACAAAGAAGTATCTTTGAAGATAGTGAATGAGCAACCTTGAGGGGTGTGGTTTAAAGCGTATGATCTAAAGTTCTGACACTCAACGTGTGGCGGGCACGGCCAGACCACTCGACTGTCGGACAAAAAGAGAAGAAACTGCACACAGCTATGTCCAGACAATCACCCTTGAAGTCGTGACTTTGGCGTCCAGATTGAAAGCGTTCAAGGAGTTGCCGCCTCGATACACCGGAGAACCAGCAAAACACTGCCAAAATATTGTTTAAATGTGTATATTGAACAAAAACAGAGGAGTTGCCGCCTCGATACACCGGAGAACCAGCAAAACACTGCCAAAATATTGTTTAAATGTGTATATTGAACAAAAACAGAATACTGCCAAACAGGAAAGCTCAATGCGCAAAGACTGATTGTATCTCCAAAAGACTTTTTTCTACTCAGTGAAAGGGACATGGAACCTTACGTGGCATTATTTTTGTACCGCTCCTTTTCGCGTTGTTATTTCTATTACATTTTATTTTCAATTTTCATTTTCGAAGTTTAAAAATTGTCTGTAAGTATCTTGGAATTTGATTTGTACATATTTTAGATAGTTCTGTTGAAGCTTTTATGAGTTTTAAAATCAATTTGACGAGTCCGCTATGTTTTTCAAGAGTCACTATCCCCTCTGAGACCATTCTTTGCTTGTTAAGACCAGGCTCGTAGAAATCTCTATTTTTCTAATACACAATTAAATGTCTTTTTTATAATTTTTATATTGATGTATAAAAATGAATATTTTGATAAAACAATAAAAACCAGACGATTTATACTGAATACAAGAAGGGTTCGACTTATGGCTCTTTGTACGCGAGTGTGTTAAGGTGTGTATGCATACCTGTGACCTGTCATCCTGAGCCAGGTTCAACGGTATTTGTATCGATCACGCATTCACTCACGGACGGTACACGGGGAATGGGTAGTGTAAAAACCGTCGACTTGTTGATGATATACGATGCGTTGGTGAATAATAAAGAGGGTGAGTACACCCTTTACTAGTGTTTGAACTTCCGGACACTTCGATAACCTATTAACACCGTGCCTCGAATTTGAATAGTGAGTTTGCAGGCCAAACATAGATAAGAATAACTGAATGGTGTAGACGAAACCATGGGACACAAACATTTGAAGAAGCTGTTTTGAAAGCGGTAAGATACTGTGCAACCGATGTGTGTGCAAAGACATTCACACTTTACGAGCACGTGCGGCACGTTATAGCGGAGCAAACCATAGACCCTATTAGCAAACTGACACAAATTGTCGTCTGTTCACTCGTTCTGATAGATAAGGGTATCCGTGTAGATCAGATCATGAAGCTCACAGCTCAGTGGTGGCAGCATGAACGATGTGGAGTTAGTTGTGACTCACCGTTACATGGTGCATGGTCACTCCAGGCGTCAAGTACAAAAGCTTCAGTAGAAATCCGTCAGTAAAATGGAAAATCAACATAATTGACAGCCATGCAGTAGAACTAGCAACTGCCAACAGTACCTTGTGCCATGGCTGAAGCCAAAATATGAATATCTGTCGATACAGTAGCAATCCGCTTGTCCTGTACAAACTGTCTGGATATTCACACTCTTTTGTGTGTGACTATTCACGCTAAAATCATCCCGCCAAAATTACGTATGCAAAAGTCGCTATCTTGCATCCTAAATTAAGTTTTGATATATGTTCAGGTGAGGGTGGACAGGGAGAGCATATTACTTTACGCTCTAAGGTGTTCATCGCTAGAGAAAATGTCACGAAGTTGAACTTTGCTCACAGAAATAGTGTAAAGGTCTTCTTTTAAATAACCAGTGACCTACAGCGCCATTAAATATTTGCCCATGATGTTCTAATGGTGACAGTAAGATGCTAGATCAGTTGACACGGTTTGGGGATGCGGGTATGATAAGCCCTACTCGACAAAACATTCACAGAGAGTGTTTACTCCCTTAGTCCCCTGCCAGTCAATAGAAGGTGTCTTTTCATCACATGTGCTGCATTAGCGTCACGCCGATCCGACGATTATACAGACCTGTTCCGGTGTGAATTGTGCCAGGCAAGGGATTAACACTTGTTCTCCAATGAACTCTTCCCCGATAACTAAGGATATTCTGGCCACGGCCGACGATTGCAAAATATTTACCAGGCTTTTAGTTTGGCGGCAAATCTATTTTGATTGGTAAGAGAAACTTTTCAGCCAGATTAATGTAGTGTCAGACTTGCTTTGCGAGGGGAGAAACGTTTCTAGCGCCATGGTATTTTGAAGTACATGTGTCTTTGTAGTGGCCATTTATACCGCCAGAACTCGACACACCATGCAGGTAGTAACGCATCACGACCTTTACATTCGTGAACAACCTAGAGAACACGAAAACTAAAGCAAAAATTGTTGCACAGCTGAACAGTACAAATGGGCGGGAAATGCGATCACATCGATTTACGCCGAAAAAAATTGTTGACTTGGTATGATCGACGTGCCAACCTATCGAACTATATCGCCTCTGAATCACCCCCTCTAATGTCTGGCTTGTAACCACCAAAAAAGTCAAATTTTGCTAACTTTAATTCACCTAGATAGTCTGACCGTGTAAATTTTCATTGCCAAACGCCATAACGTCAGATTGATCGCCTCTCGTAGGTTTTTTTTCTGACTATATCAACAAGACGAAATGCAGTTGGACACTGAGCATACCCGTCAGCTCTGTGCATGACGTGTTTTGATATCGACTGACACCCGTATTTACTCTCGAAAATATTCACGCTTTTCCTCCTGTGGCATTCGCTAACTCTGAAGTGGGCGATTCTTTTACTCGTAGCTTCGAGCATGGTGGTACTAGAGAATACCTCTGAGTCAATGCTTTGACTGAATTTCTGAACATACCCACACGCCTTCGAATCGCCCAGACACGACGGGGATTCACTTAAAATTTGTTCGAACAGTCCACGAGCAGTTTAATCTTGGTTTGTTTGGGGGTTTTTTGGGTCTTTTTTTTGTATGGAGAGAAATGGCTCAAAGTGGTTTCTTTGCCTCAAAACAGTGCTAGAATTAGCGCATACGGGCACGCTAAAAAACCTTGCCCGCTTGTTGGTACTAGGTCTGTCAATATTGTCCTTGGTCGATGCTCCCGTGCTAAGGTAATCAGTACGTGAAAGAAACACCAGCTTTCTATCAAACACCATGCGCAAAATAAAACGCCCGTTGGCATGGACTAAGGTGAGCGGGAGCGCTCCTGTTGTCCTAGCTGGCTTCGAAGTTGAATTGCCTCGAGAGTGCACGCTTCCAGTATTTACCATCTGAGAACTACTTGTAGGCTGTCAATGCCCAGGGACGGAAGGAGATTGAAAAATATTTGCACAGTTCTAGCTATCGCGTGGCGTCCGTGACTGAAATATATACAGCACCCGAGATTCCGACCTCACAGAATTGTGGTTGCCATGGAATCCTGAACGGCACAAATAATCTCAAGATTGAACGCGGCAACTCGTATTTCGATTTGTAATTTTCGTTTGTTTATTTTCGAGAGGGTAGGGATTTGTTTGAAATTTGTTATCTGGACTCAAAAGTTAACATTAGATAGACCGGATGGCTGTGAGGACCAACTATGTGATTAATCGATAATTTAATTGTTTTTTTATAAGTCCACCTAAGATGGATTAATCGAACGGATTAGGTTCTTGAACTGGGCAGTACTAAGAACAGATAAAATAAAATGAAATGTCATACCATGAACTGATGTCCATCGGACGTAGCTTCATCACTGTCCGTACCCTGGATCAAGAGAAAATTCCGACACTTATCGAATGATGCATTGCCTGTCGTTGATGTTGGCGGGACTGTGGCTGGGATAATTGATCAGTGACTCGATGGGCGGATAGATGGATCCATAGCCAGTAGAGGGGCGAACGTTATGGATGAATGCAAATTAAGACGCAATGATACATGTATGATCCGTGGATGCTTAATGTGGAGGGATACATTGATTGATAGTGATAGCTCGATTGATGGATAGATTGATGGATTGAGGGAGGGGGAGGCATAGATGAATGGATGGAGGGAGGGGGAGGGGGAGTTGGGTTAGTGGATGGATGGATGGATGGATGGATGGATAAAGGGATGGTTGATTGTTGGATAGATGGATGGATGAATGGATGGACGGAGGGAGGGATTGATGGATGAATAGGGGAGCGGACGGATGGAGGAATGGGTGACGGGATGTCGTTGTTTGTGGTTGGGTGGATAGAAGGATGGGAGGGATTGATAGATGGATTGATGGATGGATGGATGGATTGATGGATTGGATTGATGGATGGATGGATTGGATGGATGGATAGATAGGTGGTTAGGCGGATGAATGGGGGATGGAATGAGTTGAGCGATGGGCGAGGGGGACGTCTGGATGGGTGGTTGAGTTGATTAAGGGATGGAGGAAAGGATTGATTGATCGAAGGACGGACGGACTGATGGATGGATGGGTAGATGCTTGGACGATCGACAGAGAGATTGTCAAAATTGATTGAAGGAGAAACGAATGAACAGATACAAGGGAAATGTATGTATGTATGTATGTATGTATGTATGTATGTATGTATGTATGTGTGTGTGTGTGTGTATGTATGTATGTATGTATGTATGTATGTATGTATGTATGTATGTATGTATGTATGTATGTATGTATGCATAGGCGTGTAATGTGTTGATTCAAGTATCTCTGCATATCCAGTCTACCCTGCAATCGGTACTTGCCATACTTATCGTATAGTGGGTATTTCTTTTGCTGACAATGTACCTGTATAACACCTCATTAACCATGAAATATAGCGAAATGAAATTTAACCTGCCCGTCATCCGTGTAATCTTGACAACAAATTTCGTGTTCGCTGGAACTTCAATTCAATTACCGTGTCAAGTTCAAAATTGTGCATTGTGCCGGTAGAGTAAAGAGTTGACGAACACTCGTCTTTGTTTTACCAAACTTGTACAGTTCAGCTCCACTGTTCTTCGAAAGCAAATATAAAGCGTCACTGAAATCAGGTTCAAGCTTTAACTGTTTGTCGTGGAAAAGACACCGGAGCACAAAGGATAAGGCAAAACAAAGACAAGCATGACAAACACTGCTGTATTATCGTTCGCTATAATTAAGGTGACGAGTATTTTTCCGAGCCTGAATATGTCGACAAATCATTCAGACTTTGCTCGACTAGAACACCAGCGGTTGAACAGAATCTAGCAAAATATTTTAAACTTGCCAAAGATTGTTATCAGTCATTCATATTTAGAATTCGCAAATTCTAATTTCCTCGTAGAAATACGACATGTTTCAGAGTCCACGGTAGTATCTTAGAATGTTACAAAATTTACTTCGACAGCGATGAAGATATATCTACTGTTTCTTTGATAAACGTATCTTTTGAAGGTAAGAATTTGACTTCCTGTGGCTCTGGTAACACGGGTAATTAGACGCCGGAATCCCTTTCATAGAATTACCTTTGTCAGTTGTAATTATCGACAAACCGCGAATCCGAAATACCGCTGACAAATTCAAAAAACGGCATTATGTTCTCAACAATGGTTCGACACGTCCTCAAAACGTACTTGTCTATTTAGCATCGTCGTTAATTACGCCAGCGGGCGTAAACTGATTAGCAAGTGTCAAAATGGGAGATTCCCGATTGTTTGTCCGTCTCATGACGTAATGGAAGCAGGAGTGAGCAACTCCGCATGTGTGCCTGAAAGTGGCGTCCTTCCTGCCTGGTTTTCTTTTTTAAGCATTACGTCACAATTTCAATCTCCAATACCAGTAACTGTGATTACAGAGGAATATCTGTGATTTTGACCTATTTTTCTGATTTTTGTTTCGTTTGCGAAAATAAGGTTACTTGTTCTATTCCCCAAATTATGGCTGGACCAGTCCAGCTTAACACCGTCCAGTGATATTTTTGAGAAATGAATTTTAGTCGAGATTCGAATGGATCTGTAAGCTGTAACATTGACTATTGTCTACCATGCAGTGTGTTTGCTTCAGGCTGCTACATTTCAACATTTTAGTCAGGAATCGAAGACAATATTGATTCTTATTTGGGCGCAGGAGCAAGTAAAAATGTTCATTATCATTATCATCATCATTATCATCATCTTCGTCGTCGTCGTCGTTGTCGTCATCAAAAACATTATCATCATCTTAATAACCACCTCACATCCATCGTCATCATCACCGTCGTCTTCATCATCATCCTGATCTTCACAATCATAATCATCATTATCGTCATCATCATCAGCATCATCATCATCATCATCATCATCATCATCATCATCATCATCATCATCATCGTCGTCATCGTCATCTTCGTCATAGTCATCATCATTGTGATTGTCGCGAACGTCATCATCATTATCACCACCACCACTACCGCCACCGCCATATCCTCCTCATTTTTATCATCGTCGTCTTCGTCATCATCATCATAATCAACGTCGTCGTCGTCGGCGTCTTCGTCATCTTCATCATTATCAATACCATCATTATCATCATCATAAACACCGACGATACTTTTAAATTTTCAGTACCAATATCATGAATCCTGTCTGCGCATGCCCCTTTGTAAGCGTATCCTTCTCCATTTTATTGAGCAAAATTTATACTGAATACCATTCTTACACATCAAGCGATCGTCCAAATCAGAGGTCGCTCTTTCTGGCGGTTTCTGTTACGACTTACATTTACGAGTGCAATTTGGCGTCAGGCATCCGTTACGTCTGTTTGGCCCTCATACCTACCTACCTACCAACCTGTCTGCCTACCTACCTA
>LD344113.1:191836-234313 GCA_001465055.1 Ptychodera flava | reverse complement strand
AATTCGTTCTCTCGTCCCCGATTTTGCATGGTGAAATTTGACTCTTTAATCTCGATTTCGAAAGGGAGTGATTTAAAGTTTCCTTTAGGAAAGTTTTGGCAAAAGTTCACTCTCTTCATTGAGAAAGATGTACTTTAATAGTGTTAAATAATGTAATGCGTCTTTTGTGTGTATGTGTGTGTATAGATTTATAAATGGATAGATAGGTAGATGGATCCATCCATCCATCCATCCATCCATCCATCCATCCATCCATACATACATACATACATACATACATACATACATACATACATACATACATACATACATACATACATACATACATGCATACATACATACATGCATACATGCAAACATGCATACATACATAAATACATACATACATACATACATACATTCAGTCATTTGTCTAGTATGCCGGTCAAACATGCAAACAGGCTTTTGAAAGAAGTTAAGAAAACTGAACACTCTATTCCCTTTTCAATTTTAAGAAAATGGTGTGACTTAATGTCCACGCGGCAAACACACAATCAGCTACCGCTCAGTGTTTTGGCAAGGCCACAAAATAAAGCATGTTCATACACATGATATCAATGCTCCCAGTGGCTCATGTAAACGGACATGAGAGTTATAGCGCCAACATTTGTATGGAGGACCACATAAATATGCACTTTCGAGTCTAGAGTTTCTTTTCAATAGACGGTCCGGACAGTAGTGAACGAAGATCACATCCTTTTACTGAGGTCAAACTTCTTTTTTTCTTTAAAACCAAATTATCCCGCCAATTTCTTCCAAGTAATTATATTCTTAGTTGTGTGGGTTGTGTTGCTAAACGTCTGCAATTGATAAGAATGAGTAAATTATATCTGTTTGTTGATGATGATGTTGTTGTTGTTGTTGTAAAGTGCGAAAGAAACAAACCGCACCTGACCGTCAGTCCTATCTGTTGAAATATGCTATTTGCAAGCTTTAATGAAATTACAACCCCCTTTTTTAGGGGAGGGGGGATGTTACACCTTTGGGTCGTGCATAATCACTGTGGACTAACACGGTTCTCTTTGTCCGCTGCACGAGCGAAGAATATCTATCAAAGACCGCCCTAAATCCTAAAGATGACAAAACTACGATTTCAAGAGCAATGCTCCCACACAGTGAAGTCCCAGGCACTATAATTGTTTTACTGAGCTTTATGCAAATAGCTTGACGAATTTCCTTTCATCGCTATCTCAAACCGTTACCATGCCCTTTATTGCATTATTCGCCTTTTGACGGGCGGACAAAGGCGTCCTTTTCAGTGACTTGCGGAAGAAAACCTTTCCGGTGGGAGTAGAAAAGACGCACGGATTGACAGCCCTTGTAGTACGGTCATTACCCAGTTGCAATACAGCCTTTTCAAAGTTCCTACCACCCTATGCCTGCGTTGACAATACACTCGAGACTTCGCTAAGCTCCGAAAGGGGGAGCTTTTTCGTGAGCATGCCCCGTTGTTTCCCTCTTCCCTTTTCAACTCTCATTCAAATGAGGGCCCTCTGGCGTAGGATTTGCGTCGACTCAATGGAAAGGTTTAGTGGAGACTGGAATATGCAAATGACGGACGCCGTCCTAATCCAGAATAGTTGTCGAACAAAAGCGTAAAAGGGCGCGCAGTATAGAAAAGTAAACTCGTTACACCGGCCGAGGAGAGCTCGGAGTTCGCCCGAGATAGGGCACCCAAGGTGTTCTGTTTTTGCATACCGAAAATATTTGTGATTGACGATTGCGTAATGTCGAAACTTTGTGTGCACTCCACTCAGGACACAGGGTTATTTAACATTTGTGGGCTTACACGGGTCGCATAACTGTAATTCCGAAGAGACCACAATAGGTGTTGAAAAGTACTCCACTACTTGTTTACCTTACAGCCGACCAATGTTGAACGAAAGTGAAAAAGGTGAATGTGGCTGGATATGGAACCTGGAGACATTCAAGTCAATCACGGAGGTAGGAAGAAACCCTTCCCACCACCTCGAGCAAATAAACATATCTTTTGTAACAAGTACCAATTTAAGAGAAATCTTGAAAGATCATTTAATCTAGACGCCTGAGATTGAACGAGAAGTGTAGCGAAATATGAATACACATGGGCAACTCCAGTTACACAAGCCGACCAGACTGTGTACCACTTGTTGCAATCAATTTGTGTGACTTTATATGGATATGGATACGGATAAATATGACATGACCACGTTTCTATCTCAGGTGATCAACCAACTTGTAATGAGATGACATACTTGATGAAATTCTGTCCGTCCCTCTGTATGTAAATCTATCCATCGTTTTATCCATCCATCCTTACATCTATCTAATCACTCATCTATCTATCTATCTATCTATCTATCTATCTATCTATCTATCTGTCTATCTGTCTATCCATTCATCCATACACACATCCATCCATCCACCCTCCCATCTACATCCATCCACTCATCCATCCATTCATCCATCCATCAATCAATCAATCAATCAATACATGCATCAAGTCATCAATTTATTCACTAACATGTCTCCTCGATATCGTCGCTAGCACCTCTCATCACAATTGATCCACTAACCATTACAAACGCGTTACCATCTTTAATTAATCTATTACTCGATTTACTCCGCCAATTTATCCCTGGTATATTTACATCAATACCCACCATAGGGCCATCCATCCATTCATACCCACCCTTGTAACAATAAGCTGTTCCTCCCATCATAGCTCTGTCCATATATTTGCACATCAAAACTCCCTTTATATATCTCTCCGTCCATCTATCAACCCGCGTATCAGCCTTAGCCTACCATCTAGCTGGCCAGTTAGCAAGCCTACACTTTCAATTAATAATTTACAGACAAGTTGACTATACGCCCTCCTCTTGCACTGTGATGCATCCAACACTCCTCAAAATTCACCAATCAATTTAAAAAAAAGGTCCAAGGTCGTACAGTTGCCACAAACTCACCATGCGCGTCTTATATTCGATCTTTTTAACTCTCAGATAAAAACGCAGCCAATTCAATACAACAAATTGAAGTACCCGACCGCCAAAGAAATCCCCCCTTTCATACGGAAACAGTCGCGTTTTGCCTCAATAAGTTCGCTTTCTTTTAAGTAACACAGTGCGTCATAGGGACTGTAAAATAGGAAGCATTCAACATGAACTTTGAGCTAGTGCTCTAGGCGCTAGCTTTTGTTGTGTGTTCACTGAAGTGGCCGTTAATGTAATATTAATGGTCTTTGGCAAAAGGCTGGCATACGGTGCCGGACTGTTCGTCTAGTGGTATTGCTCCAAGCCACGGACGCACCGTTGCCTCGGTGATGGGCTGATGTACCTTATACAAGCCACTTGTTGGTGATAAAAATAAGGACCTGTGTTTAGGGAAAGCAAATGTTCAGAAATGCTGCCTACTTATGATATTTTTGTCACACTAGTGAAGGAAAAACGCGGTCAGTGCATCCTGCATCTCATCAAAAATATAGGGGAGGGTACGTACTTGCCAACTTAACGCTTTTTAATCGAAAGAAATACATAAAATCGTTGAAAAATTCTCCTTAGGGTTGAACGCACCTTGAAACTGAAAAACTTAAACCTTTGCTCAAACTAGTCTTAAGGTAGTCCGTGTCTTGAAATGGAAAGAATTAAACATTTGCCGAAACTTCCCCCGGAAAATTTCAACCATTCCCTTTCGAAATAAAACAAAAAGCAGAGTCAACTTGCAAAATTTGGTACCAGAGAAACAAATTACCCACTATTTACCGACACTTGAAATTCAAAATGGCTGCCATACTAGTGACAGCTCCATGGGTATAAATATCTATTTTTCTTTCTTCTCAGAAAAAGGCTGAAAACTTTATTTACTCATGAGCAACAAAACGAGTCCGTACATGTGGTAGACCACAAATGTAATGTAAAAGGCCCCGACACTCATTCTACCTTAAAGAAACATTGGGCAGTTCTCTTTCGAAATCAACTTGAGAATACTAGGGGTCATCGTGCCCTATTTTGGTAATAGAGAGACATATCCAAAGATTTGTCGACACTAATTTTGAAAATCGAAATGGCCACCATCCCAGTGTTAACTCTAAGAGGCAAAAATAAGGTTTTTGATTTTCACAAAAATAAGATGGCGAAAGCTTCTTTTCCTCGGATAGCTTCCAAAAAAGTATTGTTAAAGCTTGAGAGACAGAATACCTGGACATCACAATCCAGAAAAAATCCTAATATCATAAATCTGAGCAACAAGACTTTATAAAATTCCATTTCAATCTTAATTGTAGAGCTCATAGATGTATGGCCAAATCGGTCAAATGACAGGTTGTTTTGTAATGTTTGCCACTCTAAGATCAAATAAAGCTTTGAAGACCAGCGCCACCATCGTTCAGCTATCCTTGCTATGGGTGATAAAGCAATGTTTACCTTAAAATCCAACAAATATGGTTTTTTGTTGTTCATACGTAGTACTAGTAACTTGATTTTTTGAATGAGCTAATTAATTAAGAGGGTAATAAACAGTAACAAACATAACCAACAAAAAAGTTCAGATCCATCCTTCCGTCCATCCATCGATCCGTCCATCCATCCATCCATCCATCCATCCATCCATGCATGCATGCATGCATGCATGCATGCATGCATGCATACATACATACATACATACATACATACATACATACATACATACATACATACATACATACATACATACATACATACATATAAACATTTTTGCTTATGACGTAGCACATCTTTAATGATACAACATGAATCAAATGACTATTATATACATAAATAAATTGACCTGTGTACCAAGGTTTGGTAAAAATCGTTAAAATGAGTAGGCAATAACGGGACGATGGCTGCAACGTCTCTTGATATTTCAATTATTTTGTTCTCGAAAAAACTTTATATTCTTCAGCTTTCAAAGCAAATGTTGAAATTCACAGCACCGGCCTTCCAAAGTCAACATATAGAACATAATGTGCAATTTTAAAGATAAATTCTGTAAAATTCAGTTGTCATCAAAACTTGTCGATATTACACATGAAGGTCTTTGTGGACAAGTTTCTAACTGAAGATTTCGACATTATTTTGGAAACAGATCGAAAAGTTATAGAGTACAATCAAATTCGTAGGAACCACATAAACGTTACACATAATTTATTTTCCAGCAACATGCTGAGAAACTTACAAAATACGTTCTATGCACAAAAGTAATGTCCGTAAGATTTCAGCTTTTTGCTTACAAGTGTCAAGTAACATCCGGACAATATTGTGTTGCTAATGACATTTCGCTGACCTCAAACACAGCTGGTTTTGATTCCGCTAAAGATTTTCCTCCACCAGGTGTATCGTGTTCATTTTTTCTCATTCCTGGAGACAACCTAACACTGGACTAGTTTATGTCAGATTCGGTGAATGGGCCTGGACCAAGTAAGATCACGCCCTCACGAGTTGACAATCGATTCGACTCAGTGTATCATGACGTTGGGATTGGCACACCGATGGCAGACAGATCTTGGAAACACACACATTGTTACGGTTGATGAACCATCGACGAAATGACACAATGTCCTTTTACGCCGAAGGGTTAAAAATAACAATGCTAAAATTCATAAGTATCCGGTGTAGTATTACAGTCCATGCCATTCTCCTGTGGAAAAAACAAAACAAATATAAATCAGTAAACGTTATATTTGTTCACCTTTGCTCTTGTTCAGAATTATTCTAAGATGCCTTCTTGGCAAGACTGAAGATTAGTGGACACAGAATTTTTTTTTGAATTTATAGTAGCGTAAGGAGTCCATTGATAACTTGTATCTAGAGCACCTAAAAAGTCTCTTTTGGTTCGCAAGCAAGGTTTGTCCACAACTCCTCAGTCGTTCTATGTTTGGTAACCTTGGCAAGAAGATATTTCCCTGAGGTTCACCAGATCTGAGATTACTTTTCTCTTCTCTTAAGGAAATGTATATATTGTCTACATATTTCTGGTGAAATAAAATTCACGTCACTTCACTTTACTTCATTAAATAAAAATGATACATAGTATATGAAAGGGACACCTCAATATTGTCGACACAATCATATATTTAATTATTCACAGCTGTATTTCACGAGATTTTATAAGGATCTGGGATAATACAGAATCCGCCTTAAACACTGAAAGAGTTACAATTCGCTCAAACGTTTCTCAATGAGACTGCCAAGTTTTCTCTTACTAAATCAAGAATACTAAAGTCAGGGGTCACCGAGCAAATTTTGGTACTGGAGAAACAAATTACCCAACATTTACTTATGTTTGAAAAGCAAACTGGCCGCCATCTCTGTGTAAACTCGTAGAAGTAAAATAAAAAAAACTACGGCGGTGAAAATTGTTCTAACTTCAAGAGCTTTAAAATGAGCTCCTACAGGTGGCCGACCAGAAGAATAATGCAAAAATTTGAGAAAGTGAATAACTCGCCACTTTGAAACTCATGTATAATGGAAAATTTTCCTTGAAGTTCTGGAGTAGAGATACAGAGTAATATCTAAAATTTTATATATAAAATTACAAACGGTTGCTACACATACTGTATACTATACTAACAATAGCTTATTTGAAAAGTTTTTAAAATTTCACAAGATCAAGACAGTATAAACTTCAGTTACATCATAACCTTCAAAATGAGTCAACGCACGTAGCCAATCAGAAAGGTATTATAAATTTCTAAGTTTAGGAAAGCATTTCCCCAGGGGTATATGTTAATGTTTTTGTTCGAAAACCTGAAACAATTGAACAAACTCCTTTTTGTTTAAAGAACCCGATGATATTATACATTAGGCAAAATAATCAAATATGTCTACCCGATAACCTAACCTACTCCGTTTAAATCCTAGCATTTACTTTCGCATTTCAAAAATAACGCATGATTTTGTCAAATTTCACTGGATGTATTTGAAGGATAACGCCCGAATTCAATTACAAAATAAAAAGAATTTTCCGACTGACATACCATATTTACTGAGGGCATGTTAATAGAAACACAATAATTTTATGACTTATCTAAAGTCGTTATAATTTCATTGCGATGGAAGACATATCGACAGTGCGAATGGCTGCTCTCTCTCCACCGGCCTACTTCTACAAGCTTTGAAATCAAGTACAAGTTCAATGTAGGGTATATCGTGAGTAAGAGTGATTGCATTCAGCTTATTACTATTCATTTTCTTAGATAAACAAATATCGTCTATTTATTGCACAGTCCATACTTTACAGAGGATAGAATGGATGGAGATCAAGCATCGAATTTTAAATTACTAGATTTGCTTACATCAATGGTTAAGCCATAGCCAGCTTCGAATTTGTCAAGTGTACATGGCGGCGAGATGCAACGTTGTACTTCGAGTTCATATGTCAAAAGAACGCCTTTCAAAAAGAGACAATTATTATAAAAAGGATGATATCAAGGACAGCATCATTAGAATGCCAAGCTTTGAAGTATTGAGAGCATGCGCCAGAGATAGATAGATAGATAGATAGATAGAGAGAAAGAGAGAGAGAGAGAGAGAGAGACAGACAGACAGACAGACAGACAGACAGACAGACAGGGGAAGGTACAGAGAGTTAGATACAGTCATACAGACAGACAGACAAGCAGACAGACAGGGACAGACAGAATATGTCTGCGTGTGTGTGTCTTTTGCTTTCGGTGTATTTGTGCTCATGTATGATATGTTACGGTTGTAAAAACAAGAGTCAAATTTGTTTAAATTCACGATCTCGGGAGACGAGAGAGAAGAGAGGGTGAGATAAGTATACTGGGTGCCAAAGATGTAATAAATGGTCGACGAAGGAACACTGTTGGCCTTCAGAGATAATATAGATCTGGATATTTAGAAAGTGTTGGCTTTTTGAATACCGCGCTGAAGTGTTCTGAAAGTGTTGATCTTCTTGGTTTAAGTCACATTGACAAAGAGCCAAATGATTTAAGAGCGTCACTTTCTACAGTTATATAAGTTCATAAATCGAGTGACACTACTTTCGATGACGCATTACAAGTCCTTTTTTATCGTTTCTATGTTTTGATTACAGAGCGTGCCGAAATTGCCATGGCGATTTTGGTAAATTAAACTAAGAAAAGCCAAATGACAAGAGGTAAAAGTCATAGGAGCTCCAGACTTCTCTGAACAAATTTATGGCGTCAGAAATAGCGTTTGTGAATCAAAATTCAATTTTTGAGTCCTCAAAATATTAATTGCAAGACAAGAATACGCTGATATTTGTATTGTTAACGGCGTTTATGGTTAATAAAGTAGTTATTGTCAGAATTTTAAAATTACGCATTATTCATATCTGTAATACCAATTTTATTCTACACAATAAAGATGCTATAATTACCAAAAGAAATAGCTAGGACCCATGTATATTTCACAAGAGGTGACATTATGTCAATAAGATACATATAGATATCAATATTGTCGTTATTTAATGAAGACGCAAGTTCTCAAAATACGCCATAGTTTAATTATCATAAATCAAATTTTAATAACCGACTGCTTCACTGCAGGAAACGATGGACTAACACATAATTGCGGCAAGCTTCCGTTTAACACTCACGGTTTAATGTCGCTGGGTTATAGAAATCGGTAGGTACTTGCCTCGTCACTGAAAATGTATCCATTAAATGAAAAGCAATTTGTCAAATCTGTCACAGTTTCCGCCGACACGCGAGTCAGCGCGCATGGGGTAGTGCGTTTGCGCACTGGAGCACGGAGGGCCCCCTTCCTGAACGGAATCGGAATTGATGTTTTGAAAAGTGGGGGTTTTGAATATTTAATGAGCCGCTCATGGACACCTGCGGTCACGAGCGGCTTGTTCTTTTCTGTGCCGTGTCTGTAGTGTTGACGCAAATTGGTAACGCCACTTCGCGAAATATGGCCGCCCGGTGACGATAAAACATTCTAACAAAGCCACGAAAATTACCATTGGCAAAAAAGGAAAGCAGTTCTTTTAAATATGAGACTTTCTATTGTCAGGACTTGTACGGGTACCCGAACACCAAACACGGTGCTCTCAATTGTGCCTCTCAGGGAAAAACGTTTCCGACTTTTACACAAGTTCCTTCGCTTTTACGTCGTCGGCAAAGTTATTAACTGGGCACAAAACCACACAACTCTTTGTTCATTTCAACGTGAAAATATTGCATTTCGTACTGGCATAATATCTCGTATTCTTCTTCTAATCTTCAAATTACATTTCAATCAGTATGTAACTGTTGAAACTGTTACTGGTTCTCAATAGTACTTATGTCTCCAACTCTGTTCTTTTAATTCGTCTAACATCTCTTGTTTAGCATAGTTCAGCCCACCCGCCGGATGCCTCTGTCTGTGAGTCTATCCGCGTCTATCGTTTAATCCACCATCTGATTATTAAGTAAATTTAGATAATTATAGATCTTATCTCGCATATTAATTGTATTTTTAGAACAATTTACTTATCTTGCAGTTTTGAAATGATGATGCGTATAATTATATGACACTATATTTTCAGTTATCACAGGTTTCTGATCTGCTCATCCCAGACTAGTTAATATTGATGCAAAACGTGGCATCCAGAGTTCAGACGACACATATAACGGCAGCGTCCAACGATGGAGACGGCAGTGTTGAACATATCTTCCGACAAACACACTCATGGGATTGTCGTGCAAATTTGTGATGTCGCCGTTGGAAAACCAGACGCTTCAGTCAGTAAGCAATCGTCAATGTCACGGTCCTGATTGCAGTGAAAACTGAAATACATGATCGTAATTCGGAATTTTTTTTCGTGGAAACTTCTATTCATTTAATTTCTAATAAAATTTGCTGAAACTTTCCCCAAAACAAGGAAACGTTTAACTATTTTTTTTCATGATCGAGAACAACCATTATGTATCATCGTTCAAAGCTCGAGATAGGAGAAATAAATTACCTTATTTTATCAATATTATAATTCAAAATGGCCGCTATACCGTTTATGAACACGAACCAGAATATTTAACTTTTCGATCTTCACAAAAGGATAGTGAGGCCCGAGGCTGAAAAGCCTGCGTCAGTTCTCAATCCCTGGTTATCGCATTCGTACGTATTTTTAGTCCTTTGTTTTCAGCGTTGATCATTTTGCTTGCTTTTAAATAAAACTGATAAATAACCTTGCCCTTTAAGAAGAGCAAATATACTTAGTAGAACTGAAAAAATATTGTAAACAGTTGAATGTTAAATATATCGTCACTAGTTCCCATAGCGCATACTACTTTAACAGTTACTCAAGCTCAGGTCACTGAACCAATTTTGTGGTTCCGAATACACTGGTATTCAAAAATAGGGTAGGTCTGTTAGGATTGTTTTTTATTTACCATAATTATTTTATTTCTTAATTCTTAGATCTTGTACTGGTATGAAGCAGTGTAGAGGATTACTGTATCTTCATAAGACGTTTCTTATTGAATAGTGTTGTCATAGCACAACACAAGTTAATTTCATTACATTCATGTAAATAAGAATGGAAACATTGTATTTGTTTTCATCAACCACATCATTCGTCAAAACATGCAAGTCAACTCCTGCTGGTGTATTACTATTAGCCATATCCTCATTTTTAGAAGATTTTTGAAAATGTTGTACATTTGTATATGTGGAATTCAAAAATCTACGATCGTGTAAAAAGCTGGATCGATCGGATACGTCAACTTGCGGCCAACAGAGCAACCATGGATTTGAAATATGTCCTGACTGCCAATGGCCGTATCTCAGGGTAATGCCACCTGTGCGAACTTATATCAGCAGTAGTGTTGATTGGACTGGTATGTGTGAAAGGGTAAACATCTTAGGGAAAAGCATTTCTAATAATGGGCATTGAAGGGTTTGAAAACTATAAGTCACTATAGTCGTACGAATAAGTTTTCAGACCAAAGAAACTGGTAAAAGTGTTAAAATTGGTGCAAAGTTGACTTTAATATTTTTGGTTTTTTCAAACTTTATTACCAACAGCTCCTGTATGGTTATGGAAATACATACTGTAAATAGCCACCGGCATGTAATGCTGGGGAAAGGTCATCGAAAAAATTCACTATTTCACTGACGTTTTAAATGTTTTGATTATTTGCTCCGAAACATAAAAAATCAGTAACTTTTCATATCATTAAAGTGTGTTCTGAAAATCTTCAAAAAATATTTCTTTTACTCTGATGAATGGTTGTAATCAATGTTGTGTCTTGTTAGTCAGTGGCAGCAAACTACAAAAGTGCATCAGAACGTCCAAGAATATGAAACGCGTTTCAGGTTTTTCCTAGCAGTTTTCTTCACAACTTCTTCAAGCTTTTGCCATCAATGATTCTTAAACTTCTCGCGATCGTTCACAACTAAATCGAATATATTTCATATATTGAATTTATCAGTGGCCTGACCAGCTTGTGACACTGATATCGGTCTGCTGTGCTTCAAACCACGACCACGCAACATTGCCACAGAGTGGGTTGTACAATAAGGAAAACCTAGATGACATCAGACTCCTCAGAAATTTGTTCCTAGATCGACTTGTTATAAAGGGCAGCCAGAAAGCGATCAAAGATGTTTTCGTCTCAATGATTGTAGGCCTATATCTGCTGAATGAAACTTATGATACGTTGTAGACATCGCTGATCTCACTAAAGTTCTCTCGGGTTTGTATTTTTTAGCCAAGTTTCACATGTTTTATGAATTTTTCACTTCTGTGTTTACGTATGGCTGTAAAAAGTTTAGAGTCGGCGAGTAAAAATTATGGTAGGACATGATATTTTTACCCAATCCATATACCTATCGCACGCCTAGTCGTTATGTCTTTCCAGCGACATAGGCCTAACTGTGCCTAAGACAGTAGATGAAAACACCACCGTGACGATATTACCAATTCAATTAATTGATCTTACTAAAATCGTTATCACATCATCTTAAGATAATGCATCCTTCTAGAGGTTGTAAACTTTCGCCCATTTGCTCAAGAAAGTCTAGAACACCGAATTTCACATTGGTAAGAAAAATCGGTTTGAGATCACCAAGCACTACTGGGAGTATGTACCTAAATTTTGCAGTGGATTGTCCCAAATCCTCGAATAAAATTTATGGAAAACTTAAAATTCCCGAGACGATGAACAACAGATATAGAAGGTTTCCTCTTCGCTTAAAAACACAATCAAGGATCATTTCAGAACGTTAACCTGGAAATCGATTCCGATGACCCTTAAACTTGGAGATGTAACAATGAAAAAATATATAAATAAAATTTAAGGTTTGTAAAACAGACAAGCAACAAAATCATTTTCTTTCTTTCTTTCTTTCGTTCTTTCTTTCCCAATTTCTGTATGTATGTATGTATGTATGTATGTATGTATGTATGTATGTATGTATGTATGTATGTATGTATGTATGTATGTATGTATGTATGTATGTATGTATGTATGCATGCATGCATGCATGCATGCATGCATGCATGTATGTATGTATGTATGTATGTCTATAGATCTATCTATAGATCTCTTTATCGTCTATCTATCTATCTATTTATCTATCTATCTATCTATCTATCTATCTATCTATCTATCTATCTGTTTATCTATCTATCTATCTATCTATCTATCTATCTATCTATCTATCTATCTATCTATCTATCTATCTATAATAATTCTCACCATATTTACTGCAAATGACATCCAATCTAGCTCCGTGTTTTGATTCTCGCTGTGTGTCGAAAGTGGCTTGGCGCCATCTTCCATTTGTCCTGTGCACATATTTTCATCACCTTTTTGTAGGAGTTCCTGCAAATGCAGAATGTAGTTGATCGCAGACCGCAGTGTTTTTACTTTGGAGAGTTTCTTGTTCCGTGGGTCTGTCGGCACGTGCCGGCGAAGTCGTAAGAATCCATCGTTAACCATTTGAACTCGTCGTCGTTCACGGGCGTTCCGTCGGGCCACAAGATGGGGTTCCTTCTCCTTGTGGGGCAAGCGAGGCGGGTTCCTCATCGACGCCGCAGTCGGGCGGATCCGTCGGCGCGGCCGATTTGTTGGAAGCAGCATTCCCGGTAGAGGGGCTTGTCTGTCATCAGAGATACCAGGTATTACAATATTGGCCTGTCCGAATTTCGGCCGCTGCATCGCCTGTTCCATTCCGATTTAAAAACAGTCGACTCTCTCAACGCAGCAAATGCAAAATATTTTCATACTGCCAATATTTTATAGAAAATGTTGTGATCGTGTTCGCGATTCTGATTCGCCCTTCCCCGACACAATAAAAGTATGAATCTTCAGCGCTGCTGATATTGAAATTAAGGAAATTAACTTTTCCTGGCGCTCTTTCGCACACTAAATAATTCAGCGTTTTCGACTTCCTGTTCCGGCACAGCGTCATCGCACTTTATGAGCCATGGACATTAAAACGTTCATAATTATAAATGAGCCCCAAATAACGCATATGACCATAAACTTTTACCAAAATCTTTAATGGATTTTGCAAAGTCAGACACTCTTTTACGCGTAAAGAATGCGATTGTCGTTTGGATTAGGTATTAAGTGGAATTTCTTTGTGGTTTTCCTCAGAAACTAAACTTCGTCGTACATCTTTGGTGTAAATTCCGGAAATATAAAACAGAGTACTTCTCAGCTGAGTCTGCGTAAAAAAGTCAATAAAGTGTTTTGAGGAATGCATTGTCCCCTTTAAGGTAGTATGCGCCTCGAAAGTAAACGTTTGCTCAAACTTTCCTCAGTGAAACTTTCAATCATTCTCTTACCAAAGCAAGAATAACAATAAGGGGTCACCGTACAAAATTTGGTAATAGAGAGACAAATTACCTTACATTTACCCATATTTGATATTCAAAGAGGCCGCCATCCCCGTGTTAACTTTAAGGGACATAATTTATATTTTCGATTTTTGAAAAACTGCGGCGGTGAAAACACGTTCTTACTCCAACAGTGAGCCCCCACGAGTTGTAGACTAGAAAAGTATTGAAAAAGGAGCCCGAATATCTGTCATCAAGGCGCATTCTGCCTCAAGTCAGTGTAAAGGCACGAATGATAATATCTATACCATGGTCAAGATAGTCCTGGTAGCGGTTGTCATGACATCAAGGTCCTTCACTTTGTCGAGTCTGCTCTCAACGGCGCATGTTCTGTGACTTGAAGAGTTTATCCTCGGTCCCAACCTTGATTCTATACACTGCAAAAGTGGCAGGTTGCTAAATAAAATCTGGCTCGCTACTTCGGCTTTAGGCTTTATCACACCAAAATAAACATGAACAACTTGAACATGTCTGTAAGGAGTATTCCTTCATTAATTTTACAAAAGAAGTATCTTTAATGAAAATTTACGGTGTAAGGTATTACATTTTTGTTACTGAACATTTTACCTCCCTTTATTTGTACAGATGTTTTGTCATAGTTGTTGAAGTGTTGTCTTTTTGTCGTCTTTGTTATGTACAGGAGCTAGTGGGGCGTCGTAATCATCATCTTTAGCAAGGGTAGTTTACTTCAATTTGGTAGAAAGTAGTGATAGGGCGAATGAGTATGGGATTTTTTTTTTGGGGGGGGGGCGTTAGAAAACCGTCAATTACCAGAGTTGGTATGTCACGTGACGAAGGCTAGCACCAGAGCTCGAAGATGTTAAGTTGGTTTATTTGGAAGTAAAAGTGAAGCATATCAGGTGTTTAATGGACAGAGTTACTCTTTTTGATATTTTGTCAAGAATTTTGAATTTATATGAAAAATACTTTGTGTTGTTGATTCCTAGAAGCATGCTGAAATACTGGTCAACTGTGCACAAACTCAACTCTGCTTGCAGCCAGACAAGATTTTAAACAATCAGTGAAACATTTCACGGTGTGTACCAAAAATTCAAGTTCAAAAATTGAACTGTGCAAGTCTCACCATCCATTGTTGAACATATGCTGTTACATGGAGTTTTGACCTCGTGCAAACTCCATGAAATCTTAATTAGCGACGCCTTTCATAAAGATAATGAATGCAGCTTTCCCTTTTATTGTGGCGATGTTATCATTGGAAAACAAGTCGAATTGGGAAAATTCATTTTGCTTTGAGGTCACAAACGAAATAATCTGTTATTCCCCCCTCTACTGTCTATGGTTAAAGGGGCAAATTTTGACACTTTTGCGTTTATGTACCGGACGGTCGTAATTCTATAGACTGGATGACTGACTATAAGCAAGCGTTCCACGTTTTCTTGTTACCATAAAAAGGTAAAGAAAAGACCGACTGTGTCCCTGTTATAAATGTTCTGAGATTCTTCCTGGCAGAAAGTGAACGTGTACAGTACAAATCGTTATCACCGAGGTGGCATGACGTCATTTTTTTGTTAGGATGTCAAGTGTTTTTCTGCATCCTACATGCCAACTGCTTGACAAAGCGTACATTTTCAACGCCGACGAGCCAGTTGGCATTGTGCTGTCATAACCACGAAGTTCAAAGTCACCGACAAACGCTGATTTGGAATGTGTAACTAATCAATTACTGGTCTGGCTATCTAGGGTTAGCATATTTTCACACTTCACTAAATTGTTACATCTGAAGACAGGGTGCTAAAACAAAGCCTCATTGTTAAATTTAATGAGTGTTAATGACCTTTTGGAGTGTCAACGGTCGGTACCACCAATGTAAAAACATTACAATGAAGTTTTATTGCAAGCAATCCTCAACTGTGTTTAATTTATCTGTCCGGTATATTGAATTTATTATGTAATTTCTATTTAAGCTAACCGTATACAAAATTAAGTGTATTTTCGAAATATAACAACTGTATTCAAATATTAATGAACTCTGCAGTAATTACATACAGTAATTAAGTTCTTTTATTATATTAATTCGTGTGTTTAAAGGATCAAATATTCTAATACTAAATTAATCTTTCGTGTGTCTATTTTCAGTGCTAATTTATTCTCCGCTCGCTTTCAATTCTGTGCCTGAACACGCATGTTGTCACGTGACATGGAGCGTTATAGTCGCGTTATGGAGGTTCTTAATTTGAGCGTGTCAGGCGTGCTTAATTCTGCGAGCTTTTCCGTTATCATATGACTGCAATAAATAAAGCAACATACTCCGATCTCAAGGTAAGCCTCTCAGAAAAATTGAGATTAATCAATAAATATTATGCTTTATGTACTGATGAATACCATTACCTGTAAAGCTGGCGTTTAAAAACAAACAATTCCCAATTAAGATAATAGGTTGTCAGGTAACTTAACATGTTGAAAAGTTGACAAATGAGTACAGTTTACAAATAACTGATAGAACCTCACAAAAAACTCCACATGAGCATTAAATCTAAAAGAGGCCGTGTTAGAATGCGTCTTGGAGACACTCAAATGTTCATAGTCTCAACTTTACTATACTTTACTGGATGCGGCTTGCGTATTTTCAATTATGTTTATGCTTGTGGAGTAAAGTAAGGTTTCTGCCTTGTTCTCGTGAAAATAAACATTTCATTTTTCGCTATGGGATTAACATAGAAATAGCAGCCATTTTGAATTCCAAATATAGGTCACTTCTAAGCAAATGTGTTTCTCCTCCACTAAAGTTTGCACTATGACCTCCCAGATTTCTAATTTTAATGTTGAAAGAGAATCGCCTTAAGTTTCTTTGAGAAAAATTGAGCTAAGCTTCAAATTGTTCATTTAAAGAAATCGAGGAGACTCATTTCTAAGCCCTTTCAGGTGTCGGGAAATTTTGTTTCCATGATATCAAAAATTGCACCGTTGTCTCTTCTCCAGTTTGAGCAAAGTTTAAGTTTTGCAATTTCGAATCTTTCAATCATACATGGGCCATTGACCGAAGTCCACTCGGTTTAAGATAAGTTTGCGACATTCAAACCAGACAAGACATGAGTTAACGAAGAAGCCATAAGTTCAAACACGTTTTAGCATTTCTGCTCAGTGCACTACCTATAGATTTTGGTCTGCTTTCCCTACGTTGTTAACTTTGAACACCAAGTAATTCGGTTTGTGCACTCAGCGTCCATGAGGTATATATACCTGTGTTGGCACAGACGATGAAAGTCATGAACGGAAATAAATGTAAACTGTAATTATACCAATAACAATAACAATGACACTTCTCAATTATAGACTGTTTTTGACTAGCAGGACTTGATACTGGGTCTAGAGGAGAAATTATATATTCAAAATTTACCCATGGCAAAAGTAGTCTCATATTTTACCTTTCCTTGCAATCAGCCCAATTGACGATCCGTGGCACACGTATATACAACGGTAATATGATGCAATCATAAGATTCGCAATGCTTAAGGAATAATGCGACTCGGGGATAGATATTCAGACTTTCAAAATTTTACAATTCTTTTCTTGTCGACCGGTGGTCGGGGCTCATTTTGAAGCACTTGGAGTAAAGAATGTTTTCACAGTCTCAGTTACGAGAAATTATCTTTTCCTTATGGAGTTACCACAGGGACGACGGCAATTTTAAATTTCAAATGGCGATAAATGTTAAGTAATTTGCACGATGACCCCGATTTTTATTCTGGATTTCACGATGAAGGAAAGCATGTCAGTAAAAATTTGAGTCTGCCAATTTCGAAGCGCATATTATCTTAGTTTAGTTTTGTACATACACTTTGGATATTGTTAATGATGCTTTGTCACGATATGCTAAGCTATTAAAACTAGAGAAATGCAGTTTACAAGATCGAGTGACTCTAAGTGAATAAGTGAAATCCTAGTTGTTAAATACGGTCTTTGAAATAGACGATATGATACAGCGCCACCAGCGGCGACTATCATGTATATTCCACCTGATGCGGGCGGAACGCCTGTCGTTCGTGAGGAATCAATTAAATGGACAATTGCAAATTCTCTGAAAATGGCATGAGGGTCAATATGCCTCTATTATTACGATGGGAATCACTTAACATTTTGCATCTTGGTTTCGCCGAAAATCTCTGTATTCTGTCAACAGTTGTCCAGGGGGACTAAGGTTCAAGGGGTTAAACCTCAACTCATATGGATAAAATCCATCGGAATTTTGAAAAAATCAACAATTGCGCCAAAATCAATGTGACTTTCTGCGATAACTATTAAGGGGCACCGTACCGAAGACAGTGTATTTTGCTCAAAAATCACTTTTTTGAAAATATTCATTACACTTTAATTAATTTGTTAACAAAAAACTAAAATATTGGTTGGGTTCAGTCGCAAGTTGCGTGATAAAGAAGTGTTAATGTATGCAAATGTATGCAAATCGCCCGATTTTCTGGCTTCTCTTTTCTCTCAGTTTTAAGAGTTTCAAAGAATTTAACTCCTCTCTGGTTAGGTCAAATTTTCTGAAATTTTCACATTATGTTCGCCAAATGTTATATAACAAAATGAGAATTTTGTTTGGCAAGAAAATTCTTACATTTTGAATGAGAGGCATTTTGATTTGCTTATCATGATTTTAATCACTTTTTTGAGTGTCAGTCTTTCAACCCATGCCAAGTTAGAATGAGGATTGATAATGCAAAATAAAATAGTCGTTTTTCACTACATATACTCTTCTTTCAAGTGAAATATTACATTTCAGAAAATAGTGTCAAGTTTTTGATTTAAATGAATTTTTATCATTAATACCAAAATTGTTTTTTACCCCAAATATAAACCTCCTTCATCCTTCGAGTAAACTATTGCTACCATACTAAACTTTAGATTCTTTGATTTTTGAAAATATTTAGTATGAGGGGGTTTCCTTCTCATCTTTGATGAGAAATATAACTTTGGAAAAAAAAACAGTGTTGGCAACATGCAGCTCCACCTTTTATGTGTCGACTTACAGGTCACTTGCACGGAAAGAAACACAGAGGGCGCTGCAACAACATCGATGCCTGCTTCTTCCCTACCTTGTATTTCTGTCAAAGTATACTGAGGCATAGACCGAGGGTCTAATAGGGCCATGTATGTGACGGCGAGAGCTAAAGATCTCGCAAAGTCTTGTTGAGCGTTCGATTCAATACCTCTATCATTGATTAATCATCAGACTTGATAATTTATTGACGATGACACTTTAATTTTTTAATTATCGGAACGTACATCTAAAATCAAGACAATTGAGAAATCGAATTGAAAAGGGTTCTAATGCAAATAAGGACAAGATCATTGGTATCAAAGTGATAATAATATATGCATATTTGAACAGAATAAAACCTCTTCTTTTGCAAATGATAGTCATTTCTAAAGGCTAAAAATCAAAATAACCACATTTTTTAAACTCTTTTTGGCACATTATCAAATAAACTATGATAACTTTTTGTACTGTTTTAAAGAATCACATTGTCAACAATCTTGAACGGTGATCGCGGGATCTAGCGCCAATGTGCAGTCCACAGCTGGCCGCTTTGTGAAAAACGAAAAGTTAGATAAAATGATCGATGAGAGCGCTATTGCAGCAGCCGCTTTGAGGAGTGCTTACGTATACTGCGTGAGCCGTACTGGTTGACAGTGAACGATAATACAGCCTAGGGAAACGATGAGCAATGGCGCTCAGTAAATTATGATAAGTTTTTTATTTTCTTTCAGGAGATCACACTTTCGCTAAAAGTTACACCTTTTTTGACTATCTCAACCTTTATAACTCACACATTTGCTTTCATATGTATCTTAATTTTGTTCTACCGATTTGTACTTTGTTAATCTCATTAGGAATATTACTCTTTAAGGTACATCGGTTTACAAGGAGATTTATACGTCACTTCCGCTGCCAGACAAAAGCTATCAGTAATTATACTCAGTGTGAATTTTTGAGTAATTTCCCCATTACGGTAGGCTGTCGATACTGACACACGCCTGTGACGCTCTAGGTTCCATTGACCGATTTTAAATTAATTAAATGTAACGCGTCCAGCTTGAATAACGCTGTCAAACATGAAAATAAACGATTTGCACCGCAGTGTTTGCACACAGCAATTGGAGACTACAAATTTCAAACAACAAAGTGTTGTTAGGATTTCTAGTCGTCACTACTTTGCGCGCCAAAACGATATATCGTGCGGTTTCAGCGAAAATGTGTCACGATAAATCAAAACCAAAACAAACACTATGCAAATTACCTTATCCGTGTCAGATGAAAGTTTCACATTCACTGATGATCAACCAGGTGTTCCTTATTTTTTGATTGTTCACAAATCAAAGACATTAAATATCAATTATGCTCCGTCTTGTCGATTTGGAAAATCGGTTGTTCTACTTTATGATATCAATTTTAGTTCGAAATTTCATGCGCGCAAGAGTGCCTGGAATAGCTTTTGCTATAAGGCCACTTTGCCAGTTTGTTTAATTTCCATGTTTCGTGAACACGTCTCATTTCTTTATTAACTCGTTGATTGAACATTTAGAGACAAAAATGAGCAGTATTTAAGACTACGACACAGTTGATTAAATTCGCGTTTTGCTCACAGGTGCGCCTTTGACGCAAAAAAGTTCAAATGCGGTCAGCACGTGAGCCTTAATTTCAAAAATGTGCGCTCAAGCTATAACTGAAAACCGTACCAGTTCTTGTTTTAATGGTTTCCCCTAAAGATGTGTTCTTAGGTGCAATACTACTGGCTCTCTATTCATCAACGTGTAATCCCTAATTTTCGCCTTTCAGTGACTCAAAGATAGGCTCGTGACCCCCCTCCCGCGCCCTTAGGGAATCTGGTGTGATTTTCATATCGGCGCATTATCTCTACGTGTTATAATGAGCATTTGTTGTAGTCAATGTAGTTCACTCCCATTTTCGTCCCGTTTTGCGCGCGTGAGCATCAAGAACAACATTCAGACGACACGGCTTTCCCGCGCAAATTTTCCAGAAACAAATCAAGGACATTTTGTCTATTTATCCGGACATGTTAAATGAATATTGTCCAGAATTCTGTTAAAAACAACATATACGTCATGTACGTGACAGCTAGATATTTTGATTCCTTAATTGTTATGCCGCCTTTTTCAAAAGTTATCCGCGACCAGTTTGTTTTAGTTCGTCTGGCTGTCAAGGGATATGGTTACGAGTGAAGTTGCAGCATTTTCCTCTACATTTGGCGGGAAACCATAAACAAATGAAAACTCACTCATAAGTTATTGGAGTGTTCAAGTTAAGGTGTGACGTGATTTTCAAGATCATATATGAATATACTTAATATCAAACATTCTGATTTCAATGTTTCCCATAGTCTTTTGCAGGGCTGTTAAACAACATTATGATTTCCCTGTAGTAGAATGTACGTTTCAATATCATTGTATCTGGTATTAATTTGTTACCATAGCAAAAACCTCAAGTAATTTCCAAAATGTATTTCTTAAACTAAGTTTGCCCTAAATATCAAGCCATCTTCTTTGTAATATAAACTCTGGGACACTCTGGGGAAAGCGTTGAGAAGATTAAATTTATTTACACTATCGAGTTTCTCCGTGGAAGGAACTAATTTCCTGACGGAAGTATTGAGGAAAGGCAGTCACAAAACTTACAAATATTGTCAGTGCAATTCCAAGTAAAATATTTGAATACAAAGTAAAATCGACATGCCTCAGAATCCTTTTGAACTTTGGTTTGAGAGGACATTACGCGGAGATTTCGAAAGACAGGAAAATTTTGAAGAACAAAGTAGGGTTGATTTAACGCATGGACAGGGGTGAGCATAGGAATACAGTTTAAAGGATTTGATGAATTTGTCCTATCAGGCGAGATATTTCGCTGATGCACTGACGATCAGAAATACATTGCGGATGAAATTGGAGTATTTCTTTACCGATAATTGCGTTAATAACGAGCTACCAGTTGAATTCTGGTGACTGATTCAATTTTCCTCATCGAATTTTCCTCAATGTACTGGCAGAATAAAATGATCTACCTTGCGTGACGTCTTTACGGCCGGACCTGAGTGGCACGATATGAAAGAGCGCGCTGAGACTGCATTGATTGTGTTGACGCAAGTACCCTTTAATATGCTGACACGGTTTTTAGACGAAGATGGTATCTGATGCCGCAAAATTGGTTTTCCATATTGCCCCGGGCGATCTCCACGACGCCCACAGCGCCCCCATTAAATATTTATGGTGCTTGTTTTTGTGTTAACAATGCTGAACACTCGTGAAAATTAACAGTACAGAGTCAGGCCTTTAGATGTGTAATTACGAATATGCATCCTAGCGTGTCCAACCGTTCAAGAATGACTAGCCCTCTGTGTAGGATTTTCCGCTTTTTGTAACATTTGGTTAAAAAAAGTTCACCAATTCTTTTTTAAGTCAAACATTCTTACTACATTGTACGTTTATATGGCTAGAACAGTGACAAACACTTAAATGTACACCTTTCTTTCTTTTAATACGTCCAGTTCTATTTTCAATGTTTTAGATTTCTAATATCATGGGTTTTCTCGAATTAATAAACTGCAAAAACCCTACCATGTACCTCATCCTACTGAGGCATGTATCAGATTCAAAATCGCTGAGTACTGGCGTAAGCGATGTCAAAATAACAAGTCTCTCTCTCTCTCTCTCTCTCTCTCATCAAATCGATTAATATCTAAACACTGACTCTCTGACACTGATGTTCCATAGTATGATTATCTAAAATTATGGTGATCGATATTGGGTTTGTATCATGTCATAAAAACAAAGCATGTTTCAGGATAGACGGTTTCCTGTTTTACAGTCGCTTTGTGATAAATAGCCTACACGACGGAGGGGTGTCAGTCATTCAAATCTTGTATCGAGAAATTTGGTTGTTGCCACCTTCATCATCATCATCATCATCATCATCATCATCATCATCATCATAACGATCATCGTCTTCGACGTCGTGGTGATGGTGGATGTTTCTAAAGCCAATAATGTGACCGGAAACGTTTGGTCAAACGCTCACTTGTACAACACTGTTGATTAATTCACTTGGAGGCTAATTACATCGTTCTCTCGAATAAGATATGACGAGATTTGTTAATGTGTGTCCGATCAAACCAGTGTTAGTAGGCATAACACAGAAATATAGGTATGGTATCAAGTTTATCAAAGGAAATGTGTCACCTCGTCATCCGACTATAAACAGGTGCATTAAAAGAAGCAATGCACAGAGTTACGAAGGCTAGTGCCCCTATATCTGTATCTAAACTAAAGAAGTGCGGCTCGCGGAAGAAAATATAGAGGCTACACTGTATTTAATCATTATTATTGTCACTTGAATGAAGTTGCAATCGAACTTGACGATCAAATATACATCTCTCTGGCTTATAGAGTCGACATTGACGAATTGGCAGACATTGAAAGATAAATTTTTATCTGTTAACTTTTGAATTAAAGCACAGTAAGAATAAGAAATAACTCTAAAACCAACGAATCGTTGTATTTCACGTCTAGAAATTGGTTTCTTCACTGCTTTACTTTGTACATGATTTTTCTTTTCCGATTTTTTGTGTATTGCATCTGACAAAATGTGAGCAAAAATAACTACGATATAAATTTCAATGCCACTCTTCTCAAGTTTAAAAACAACGTTGCTATCAATCAGAATGAAAAAGCAAATAAATATTTTCTGGTGCTGTATCTTTGATAGAGGATAAAACATCCCCCTTCATTCTCGGTTATGATAACAATATTCATTGACATAAATATCCCCAATTTTTAATGATCTGCGTCTGAAATTGAGAAAAATGTAATGCTATTAAGCTTAATACACCGTAGAGATTCTATTTGCTCTGTATCAATGTACTCTACCGTCGCTAGGTAACAGCATCCAACAGACCCTTAGATGGCGAACCGAACATTAAGCTAGATGACTATTCATGTCTTTACCCTGCACTTCACTAGACAGCTAACAGCTTATACTATTAAAGTGGCACTTTTGCTAAGTGATTGGAAAATACTAGTAGGTATTATCATTGCTATGGATTGTTCAGCTTTAAGTATGGTCGGGGTTCTTTGGACGAAAAAACCCACATTGATTTAAATTGTCATTGCCATCAGAAACTTAAACGGTTTTTGCAAAAAAATGGCTCTAACGCATAAAAAATTATTATTAACACGATTTGAACTTATTTTGGATAATTCATCGAGTTAGAAAGTACTTTTAGTTTTATTGTAGTAGAAAAGGTCACATTCACTTGATAAATACTGTCTATTTACTTTCAAATATGAAATCTTTGATTTAATACAAAATAAGAAAAAAGTATTGTGTAGAGCTCTTTCACTCTTCCCAGCAATTCTCTAATCCCAAAAGTAGTTCTAATCTCGTTATGTATTCTGTTGTGAGAACAAAAAATTATAGAAATGACTTAACAACCATTACAATTATTAAACTTAAATTGACGTCGGGGTGAGAATGCTGCGGTCAAACTGGAAAAACCCCTTGCGCATGTTGGAACTCCGACCTTTAAAGCGAGAGTCATTTCCTAAAATAAAATATTAGGTTTTTTTTATTTTAAGTTTCCCTGTTTAACACATTTTATGAAAGATTTGGATGTTGATGACTAAATTTGTTAACGATTTGCTCACGGCGATGTCATTACCACGGAACATCCGTGACCTTCAACCAGAACGTTTAGCCTATTTAGACAATACGCACTTCGAAACTAGAAATACTTAGCTTTTGCTCAACCTTCCCTGAAGGAAACTTTCAACTATTCTTTTCACAAGTTACCATATCGAGAATAAAAATCAGGGGTCATTGTGCATTTTTGCAGGCAATAAAAGTATTGGAAACATTTGAGAGACTAAATATCTGTCACTGAGTTGCATTCTACCTTCAGTCAATACAAAAACATACTTTAAGTATGCTTCACAGAGTCAGTCACGGTGTTCAAGTGTAGTCAATTCAATCCTATCGCCTTTTTTCTACACAATTCTAGTATAAAAGCTGCGTTCATAATCCCTAACATAACTGTTAAGACTGCTTATATTTACACGTTATTGGAAATTCAGCAGTAAAGTATATTACTACGATATCATAACATGACATTCGCACTTTAACATACTTGTTATTTGTTTATTTATTTTCGCTATGAACGATGGCGTTTTGTTTGCGGACTGTATTTATTCTAATACCGGTAAATTTCTTTATTTTGACCAGACCAGTTTAGTTGTATTACTGTATGGTGCTTTTAATGTCCCAAGTTAGGCTGGAGGTATTATCTTCGACCTTACGGTCAGTGTTTTTTCTTGTGGGACAATATTTCCTATTGACTAGACTCACCATTATAATCATTATCACTGTAATACTGTTCATGTACAAAATCAAATGCAATGCTGTTAGACCAACTGTAAAGAGTTGAACATTCAAAGTGTCTCGGGACAATTTCAAAAGCACCGGAAATGCATATTAACAGAGAACCTCTGTCAAGTCCTCTGCAATTGCAGATTGTAACTCCTAAGTGAAGGTGATGTCCTTTAAATACTGGGGAAAGTCTTTAGTCATATGCACGGGGGATAATGATATTGTGCTTTCCCGCCCGAAAATCTGAGTTTGTACTCGGCCATCTTACGTCAGAATAGCCTAACGTTTCCCGCTTAAACATTTCCCGCCTAAAGGCCAACAGAATAAAAAATAACCATAAATTTTGGTTCGGCGGATATGTGTTAATATTTTGATGCTGGGAATTATCAGCATTTGGTTAAATGAGCCAAAAAATACTGAAAAAATGTTATTTCAAAAATAGAAAGCCAGCCGGATTTCTGTAAATTTTATGTAACTGAAAACAAGATAATTAGGCTTAACATGTCGGGTTTTTTTGTTCGGCACAAATTTCCACTCTCTCTGAAAAGAAGAATTACGTTGGATTGGATGATTTTTACCAAAACTTATAAATGTGTTTGCTCAAAAGAAGAGCTTTTAATGGTAAGTAAACGCACGACTGTTTTGTGAAAATTTGATATGCAAGGGTTCAAATTTCACTTCATGTTCCAAGCCTTGGAGGCGCCCGAAATAAAAGGAGATTGGCACAGCGCCCGCCTTTTCTTGTCCTATATTTCGCGCGGGATTGTATAATGATGAATGATTTTGAACGCATGAAAGAACATCAAATGTATTTCGTAATAAATACTTTAGATGACGTATGTTCTCTGTAGTAATTGTGACAACCTAGAAATCGTTCGATTTTGTATCAAAATATGCAGAAACACATTTTTCATGACTCTTACATTAATCATTCGGATTCTGGGACAATACTCGCAAAAAAATGACATCTTTTACGTTTCTGGAAAAAATAAAAGGTAATTTCTGTTGAACAAAAAGGGCGGGATATTGTTTTATGAAGTTGGCAGAGCTAACAGAGATGAAACTTCTACAATATTTACAATTTTTAACCGTTACATAAAAAATGATTAAAAATCTCTAATATTTTGGAGACAACCTTTCAGTTGCAACTGTCAGTAGGTTCTGATGAAATCTAAGCTTATTTCTATTTCAGGAAAGTTTTGCTCCGCCGTTAGAATGTTTTGAGAAACTATCTGAATTGGAAACGTTCAAACTATGTTTTAGCAATCCATACGAGTTTAATAGTCGCGACGGCCAGGCAATTTCCAGCTGCAAAATATGGCTAACATTAAACTTCCATCGGTTGCTCTCATTATAAACTTATTGCTTTCCATGTACAATCGCCTACTAATTGCAAGACCAGCGAAGCAACGACGTCAAAACAGAACCCGTCGCGCAGCCGCCTGCCTAGTCGTTTTTATTTAATGTTGTTAACTAAGTACAGCTAGGCATATTGTGTGTGCTTGCACAATGAATAGCGGTCCACGCACCTGGGCTGTGCGATACCCAGCATCTTATATTGTTTGCACTAGCGCCGAGATAAAAAGCGTCCTTGTCAATATTCCCGCGGAAAAAGTAGCTCCCCTAGTATGGTGAGGGAAACACACAACTTTTTATTGAAATAGATATTGTAATTTTAGTTTGAGTTTTGAGTGTCATTTTGACATGGGTTGGTAAAATTCTTCGAATTAAGCTGTACGGCCATACGTAATAAATCTTTTGGTATCTGAAAGAGAAGTGACAATTTTATAGGCAATTTGTTGACGCGATTATCACCTATTAAACTGACGCTTGCTGGTTTAAGCACTATTCTTATTCCGATTCTACGGAAATTACCTCACATTGCAATAAATATAATAAAAAATTCTTCATGCAAAAATTAATATGCAAAGATTGTGTTTACTGTGTGTGTTTTTAGCATTACTTTCTGACATTCATGTGTCATAATTCAATTTTTTTTTCGTTGACGGCTCACGGTTGCCCACGTGCACACGCGCACATACAGGCAAACACGACCACATGATGGCACTTAAGATGAAAGTCGTCAATGCGTGCCTGTACGTTGTACCAATCTCATTCTGATTGTGTGTCGTTCGCTCCACCGCAACTTGTATCCTTTCCTTGCCTGTCTTTCAATCACGCGTTGTCCTTTGTCTCTCTCTCACGCCGGTGTGGGTCATTTTTTATAGTACCTCTGTCTGTCTGTCTCTTACTCTGTCTCTCTCTGTTTCTCTCTCTCTCTCTCTCTCTCTCTCTCTCTCTCTCTCTCTCTCTCTCTCTCTCTCTCTCTCACTGCATGTTTTTTTTTTTTATATCTTCTATATCATATAACACAAATCTTTATATATATATATATATATATATATATATATATATATATATATATATATATATATATATCTTTATGTAAAAAATTACCCATTAAAAAGTCTATTCACAAACGTCTCTTTACATTGCATTCCCAGCGAATAATGCATCTAAGCAAGGAGGGATTGATCACTTCAATCCTTTGATAACGTTGTTTGATTGCTTTTACAATTATAATAGTTTTAAGAAAGCAAGTTCAATGTTTTAGTTTTGTAACTAAAAACCCCAATGCGCTGTATTCTATGCTTGTATCGCTTTTGAAAAACAGATAACGGATAGCGTTTAGAAATTTGGTTCCAGCATATTTTAATCGATCCTTCTTTTTCCTACCCTGATTATTTCAAATGTCTTCATGGACGAATCTTCAATTGCAATTAATTTTCTTAAGATGTCACACTTTGAGCCTGAAGAACGGAAAGCAAACCAATTTTAAGGAAACTGATTGATGTATGCATTGAAAAATTATCATGGAAACGTGAGGTTGTTAAAAATATAGTATTAGTAATTAGGCCAACATCAAACACTGGTCAACAATCTAAATTTCTTTTCGAATCATGTCTAAACCGTGTCTTCTAGTGAACATAAAATCGTTGCCGAAGAAATGAACTGATTTTGTTGACGATAAATATATACTTTTGTGACGTCAGATTAGAAAGCCTCTTGAACAGCCCTATACATGGAATCAGCGGAAATGTTTCCGCGGATATAATTTCCGCTGATTCTATAGGGTTATATTTATATTGGACAAAATATCATCGCAGCTTTGAATTGCTACGACTGGTATACCACTACGTCTTCAACACCGTTTTTTAAAATAATCAATCTTTTAATTTAGCTTTATATGTATTATTGTGCCTCAAAAGCGTCTTCTTTCCTACATATGAAAAAAAAATTCACTTCGAACATGGTTCTGTAAATTCAACACTAACCAACGATCGATCAAAGCCCATGGCCGGAGTTATTTTAACAAAACGAACATCTAGAGTCAGTCCTGTTGTCGTCAAAATGACAATTATGTTTCAATCGAGCAAATTTCACGCTTCGCTGAACAAAGTCAGTCTGGAAAATTGCGCGCGCGAAAGCCGCAAACTCCAAAGCGGAGCGCGTTCATCATCATCGATCTAAGGGGTTCTGTTCAACTTGACTTGCATAAACACACTTCACACGAGAGAATAGAACAACATTGACGTAATATAGCTGTCTATGGTTTTCCCCGAGTGTGATGCCACTTCCGAGTTGGCAGCACTTCTTGTAGTTGTCACTGATTTGACGATATAGTTGATCAGAACGAGCTCATTTACACGTAAATTCCGCTATAGAGGGACTCTCAGTCTATTTAGATAAGGCACCTGAAATACTGAAATCGGAACTGTCTTAATATTTGAACACCATCTCATTCAGCGCTGTATTTTCCGCGCCAAATATGCATAAGCTTTAACGAGAAAGCGTTATATGGTACAATATTAACTTCACGGCATATTTCAAAAAAAGATTTTGTCGCTTAAAAGTTAAACGCTTTCTGTGTGATAAGCGAGTTTTAGCTTCTTTTTATTATGCAAAGTGTGTTTTGTTATGGGGCACCGCATTTTACGATTTTTTTCAAAAATCTATATTTACAGAACTTAATCAATTTCAACGGGACGACAAAACATCCGACAGTTCACAGCGAGAGCCGTCAACTCTCCACTAAACCCAATCAGAAAACCGCGGGAGATCTTTATTTTTAGCGTAGAAGAGAGATCGGTTAAGCTTATTAGGTTGAAGTTGTACTAATTGTGTGTAATTTTGTGGTAAATTGGGTAAAGGAACGATCATTATTCGGTACAACATAAACACTGGAGGGTCTGAATGCTAGTTATTGCGGCGGAGGTTTTCGCGCCAAATATACTGGCAGAAATTTTCGCTCGCTCGATTGTTTTATTTCTGCCGATCGCCGCGGACCCCGAGTCAATCAGCAAAGCCCATTTTTGAGAATAAGAATGAGAGCGGATGATTGAAGTCATTATCACTCAACAATTATTGAAACATACTGCTCACAACTACATTATTTGAGCTTTAATGATTTATTAGCTCAATCGTGTACAGTCGGTTGAAAGTTAACTTGGATGAGTTAGAAAATTATTTGATTTCTTCTCCCAAGCTGGCGATATGCACAACAAAACGAAATTACTCTAATTTTTAATATCACAAGCATGCTTTTGATATTTTTGTGAAAATTCTATCTCGTTGCTTTTCACCAACTTGGAAACATTTCATATATCTTATAGATACAGGAACCCGTTCGCCCTATTTGTCTCTCCTCCCCCCCCCTCTCTCTCTCTCTCTCTCTCCCTCCCTCTCTCTCTCCAATCATGTTCAAAGCCCTCTGCCAAGCCAAAGATAATATTTATCGAGATGAAAATTTATTGAAAATCTTCATACCGCGGAACAGAGTGCTGCGTGCCCGTCTGACTGCGCGGGAGCGTTCGGCGTTTATGAACAAAACGTTTTGCCTTTTGACTTTAATATTGTCGTGTGCGATCTACACTTGCAATCGTTTCAGCGATGTGCTTCTTTTCTGCACGCCCTGTGATACTCGGTCAAACTGTGCGACAAGTTGAGGGACACACTTCTTTACAGAAGTCAAACAAAAACCGCACTTTTATCAAAATATTAAACCATTGAAGTTGCTGCGGCGGAGTTTGTAAATGCTATGCCGTTTGAGTCCCACAATTCTGAGCGCGCGTGAGTCTGCAAAAATGTCCCGCATACGCCGCCAAACGCAATGCCATGCCACGCCTCGGATGTCGAATTCGCTCGGATAAAAGTGAGCAAGCGGAAATCGGTGAGATAGTGGCAATTCAGGCACTCGAAGTCAACTTCAACATTTCCGACCGGTAGTTGCTGAAAAGATCGCGGTTATTCAGCGAGAGATATTCTTGATACGGCAGTATTTGTTCAATCAATTCCCCGGCGGTGCCCCCGGTTATTCCCGGGAATTAGAGACTACAGGGTGGCGCGTGTCATGCACGTGCAGCCTCGTTTCGACCGGCCGCCATTTACTACAGTATTGGACACACCAACGCTAATCCCCTAATACTAAGTTAAGCTACTCTCGCGAAAATGTAAAAGATAAAATAATTTTTGAGAATATTTTCTATCTCACTACAAAAATTTCACCGTGCCTTATAAGCCATTTAATATCACCAGTTATTTACATCTGCCAAAATATCTAGACGCGCACACTGTTGCCTAAAATTGTTTCTTAATGATTACTGTGTTACGTTGTTTCCCAGCGTCGAAATCTTTGGAAACATTTCTACACCTAAATCTAAAACGTGATCAGCTGATTATCACACTTTTGTCTCTAAGATTTTAAGATTTAAAAAAAAATGTCAGTCTATCTCTCGATTTCTCTGCCAATGTCTTTGTCTCTCTACCTCTCTGGTTGTCACTCGGTCTGTCTGTCTGTCTGTCTGCCTCTGTATGCCGTTTATCTGTCTGTCTGACTACCTCAATCTCTCTGCCTCTGTCTGACTGTCTTTCTCCTTGTCTGTCTCTGTCTCTCTGTATGTCTCTGTCTCTCTGTCTGTCTCTCTGTCTGTCTCTGTCTCTGTCTGTCTCTGTCTCTGTCTCTCTCTGTCTCTTTCTGTCTCTCTGTCTCTCTGTCTCTCTCTCTGTCTCTCGTAAGGGGACGGTCTTTTCAAATGTATTTGTATTTATAATTTCTTGAACATTTTTTATTGCAACCACTTGAAAAGGTTGGTCTGTATCAGTTTGCCTGACTATTTTAGGAAATGTGTCATGTATTGTCTTAGCCCTGTGCTAACAATTCCCCCACTGATCACAACTATATAGCCTGCAACGCCATGGTTCAGAAAATACACCCTGCATAGATACATGTAGTATACATTGAACTGCACCACTATGTACACGTTGACGGATTGAAAAAAATCGAATCGATAGCCCATAGGCTACAATATTGCCATTGCAGATTCATCTCGGCTCCAGTTACACTTAAAGTGCACACGTAAAACAGGTGAGCTCACAGTACCCAATCGCAAACGGCAACTTTAATACTAGCTATCGATTTTACCTACTCTGTTCCTGGACATGAAGTAGGTTTATTTTTTTATTTGGAGTCCTCGGGGCCGCTTATCGCATACCGAACGCATCAGTCTATGTTTCATTGATAAGTGGTGGGGATACGTTTTGAGTGGAACTCGTTTTCCAATCGACTTGCCGCCAATTGTTCCTTGGTAAGTTGTCATAACAACGGTCAATTACGCGATCGTCTCGCATTTTCATGCACGATGGATCCTCAGGACGCGCGATGATAGAAGATGGCATGTATTCGCCTCTGTCGTATTAGCCGAAGTTGGCCCATAGTTTGGCAAAAATCTTCACCTGAAAGCAACTGTATCCAAAACATATCAAAAATACGTGTGTTTGACAAATCTAGCTGATGTTTGATGAGCAAAAACTACAGACAGTAACAGTCTGTGTAAAATATAAAATTAATAGATCGACATTTGATTCAATCTCTTTCTCTCTCTCCCTCCCCCTCTCTCTCTCTCTCTCTCTCTCTCTCTCTCTCTCTCTCTCTCTCTCTCTCTCTCTCTCTCGTAAGAAGGAAGGTAACACCAAAAGCAAATATGATAAACACCAAAGGGAAGAGGAAGGGACGGGGTTTAGCGTATAAAATTAGTCTCAAAAGTAAAATCAATCTGAAGGTACAGTGAAGCGTTAATTTTACATATCTTCTGTTTTTCAAATTTCGATCATATATCATTGTACAGACGCCTGGTCTATTTTCTATTCCATCACGACATCTTGGAACATTTGAATGGATTTTACAACTTCCTCTCGGAATTCAATGTCATTCAATTTGTTACTTTATTCAAAGTTTCAGCTACACTAAGATCAACGCACATTGCTACACTGATAGAGGCCATAAACAGCGCTCTAATATTCCGAAGAGTATAAACACATTTATCTAACATATTCAATAGATATATATAGCAATATTTATAAATAGATGACATATTAATTTACTCAGTTGTCCACTACTTTGGATAGAGCAGGAAATTTGATGTACGTAAATGTTCTTTTTAGGACACAAACAGGTACAAGGGTTAAACTGACAGTTATGCAAAGTAATTGGAATACCATTATTGATATTCTCGGTGGCTGTATCTGTATGTGTGAGAGAGAGAGAGAGAGAGAGAGAGAGAGAGAGAGAGAGAGAGAGAGAGAGAACAGCAGGTTCGATGGCAACTCAAGCGCAAAGCTTGTGACCTTAACCGTAGTTACGGTTAGTGCATCGTCTGTCACGTACTTCCCTATTGCTTCATAAAAGCCGTTACATTACGAATGTTTGAGTTTTCGTTCGCCGTTCCCAACACCAGCAATATTCGTCCCTACCCATTTGATGACTATTTGTATGACAATTGCTGTACTCAAACGGCCTGTCCTCATAGCATTTTTCTGAGTCTCCAGTATCTTGAACAATGCCGTAGATAGATAGATAGATAGATAGATAGATAGATAGATAGATAGATAGATAGATAGATAGATAGATAGATAGATAAACAGGCGGATAGATAGATAGATAGATAGATAGATAGATACATACATACATACATACATACATAGATACATACATACATACATACATACACACATACATACATACATACATACATACATACATACATACATACATACATACATACATACATACATACATACATACATACATACATACAAATAATAATGCACACAGAATGAGGATAAACCGTTCATTCGTCGAAACACTTGAGTTTTGTCTTTTCATTGCGTTAGATATCAAACAAAATCCCGTGCCGTTGAGCTTGATTAATTTAAAAGAAGAAAAAATTCAAGGGCGTGCTCAGTCGTGAGGTATGCTATTTTGTTTCAATGATCATCTATGCAACTAATTGTTTTGCACTTTGTTAATTACGTAAAAAGGTCATTAAGTAATGCAGATAATGTATTTTCTACAAATAGAAAAGTCGAGTCAAAAATCGATAGAAAGGCAGGAAATGCTCGCGTCCTTAGGACGTGAATACCTGCAAAAAATTTGTGTCCTTGTCCGCGGTCTCAGGTATAATTTCTTTTGGTATTAACTTACACCCACTAAGAACATTGCCAGTGAGATGCGCCTCATAACGGACGACCAAAGGCATAGAAAGGGGGGCTGTGTCCGTAATTCACCCCAATATTTTCTTTATGCATTTACTGTAATGAGTCAGCCAGGGGTGACGTTTTCAAGAGAAATTTAATCTTTACTATGAAAGAACACTCTTACCTTTGCAGATTAAAAACGCACATTTTCGTTTCAAAAATGTATTCTTTGAAAAAGAATGATGATTAATACGCAGGTATATCAGCAGACATAGCAAAATTATAATTGATCGTGCAATTATCCATTCATTCTAAACATAGGATAAATAAAAGTTTTGAGTTGCCCACAACGTGACGCCTCCCATACTCCTGTTTTCCAATGCTTACTGCTAATACTGATTCAAAACTGTGCTCGAACGAGACAGAGAGAGGGGGGGGAGAGAGAGAGAGAGAGAGAGAGAGAGAGAGAGAGAGAGAGAGAGAGAGAGAGACAGACAGACAGACAGACAGACAGACAGAGACAGAGAGGCAGAGAGAGACAGAGACAGAGACACAGCGACAGAGAAAGAGACAGAGAGAGACAGAGAGAGACAGAGAGGCAGAGACAGAGAGACAGAGGTAGAGAGAAACTGGCATTGAGACAGGGACATGGACGGAGGAAAGCATAGAAACCAGGTTGAATGAAAGCGCATTTAAGGGATAAGACGGAGAAAGCAGCGTGCTGGAAAAAGAACAAAGGGCAAGAATTAGACTTGAATGATAGAAAGAAATCATTGCAGAGTGAGACAGAAACATCCATGACGCAAGTTCTGGAGATAAAGGCAGAGATTAGCAAAAGGTTCCATACCGGCAACACTGGAAATCAGGTATAATGGCGACGTCAATATAGCTTTCCCGGTGACGTTGAAATATACTTGGTACGAGGCTTTTAAACGGACAATGGTGATCCTCGGGAAACTCCGCTGAAAATCGATACAGACTCCATAACGATGAAAAAGATGGAATCCTTGTTTCGAAGAGATATTAATATGAACAGCTTGGCAGGTGGATTTTTCTCCATGACGGAGGATAACTTGGTGGCGATCGTGAAGAAGGCGAGATGTTGAATTTAACACCATTGCATGCATAGCTCTTCTTCCTCTTTGCGACGTCTCTCTCTGTACATTTGACATAAAGGATAACATTGGAACGATGTTATCGAAATCTGGACTTCAATATCATAAGTGACTTTAGGAGAAATTTTTCAGATCTTACAATCAATACTTCCGTCGCAAGGTAGCTAGTAGTTTCTTACACACTTTATCTTGGCGTTCCGGAGTGCAAGTTTGCCATTTTTGTCATTCTTGGGTAGACGAAGTTACTGTGTTTACATAGTCAGAAGGTGGTGATCCAAATGCACAATATCATACGACTCTCGTCAAGTAAAACAAGGAAATAAAATTCACAATGTTAGTGACTCCAACTGACGTGTATGTATGTCCGAAAGTCCCATTCTCTTTTGTTAGCCTTTCTGTCCGACTGAATATCCTTTGTACCTTCCTTCTTGCCTTTATTTTTCTTTGTGTGCGACTTTAAAGTTTCGTGTTCCCTCCCCTCTCTGTCTGTCTGTGTCTGTGTCTCTCGCTTTCTCTCTCTCTCTCTCTGCCTTTCTCTCTGTCTGCCTTAGTGACAGAATCTATTTCTGTCACTTCCTGTACAGTTCATTGTCAATGCTCGTCTGTCTATTTCCTTTCCTGACTTTATTTCTCCCAAGCGCTTTTACCTATCTGTCTGTCAGAAATATCCGTCTGTCTCCCCATTTTTCTGTTTCCCTGTCTGTCTGTTGATTGTCTGTCTGTCTGTCTGTCTGTCTGTCTGTCTGTATGTATGTATGTATGTATGTATGTATGTATGTATGTATGTATGTATGTATGTATGTATGTATCGTGTGCGTGTGTTTTTTTTTCTTAGTGTATGTCTCTTGATCTGACTATCTCATGATGTTTGCTTCGAACTCTCTTTCTGTATCTGTTTACATCCGCTTTTCTGTGTGCTAGCTCTCTCTCTCTCTCTCTCTCTCTCTCTCTCTCTCTCTCTCTCTCTCTCTCTCAACTTGTCACTATCAAGAAATTGAAAATGACTTAAAACTAAAATCATAGGGGACATAAACTGATGTCGACACAGGGTCGATCGAGGTTTCAGTGCTTGTGATAAATACTGACTTACATTTGCAGTAAATAGTTCCTGCTGTATCGTTCTATATAACTTGTTCATAATTTTAAACTCTGCCTTTTTTGAATATCACGTTGGTAATCATATTAACTTTTAACTTATAAAGTTTTTAATCCACGCACTCTTATTAGAGTTGCTCGTGTGTCAGAGCATACAGTTCCGTGATTGTTCTTTTGAAAGGGCTGTGTCAAACGGTCAAAACACGTCGATTGAAGTTAGTCGATTTGAGTAACTTATGATAATAATGGTATCAATGCGTTGAACAACGATACCCGAACCAGCCTTTCTCCTTTTGAACGGGGCTCGAATAACAACGTCCGGCGAACGCCGCCTTTGCTTGAACGGCGAATCGATCCGGCTACGAACTTGAAACACTATCCTGCTCAAACACGGCAGCGCTGTGCTACGCTGCGCAGAGTAAACACAGCGAGCCGTCCTTTCTATTCGCCAAAGTCCGAATGATACATTAAGTGAGCGATGAAATAATTTTCCGAGACTGTGTATACAGTTGCCCAGCGTCAGACACTTTGTTATCTTGCAGCGAAAACGGGGGAGGGGGCTGAGAGGAGGGTAGGGGTAGGAGAAATATCTGACTTGATATTTACGTATATAGATATCCTTTTATAAATATATACGTAAATATGGTGTATTCGTCTCATGGTGTTCGTCAAACCGCATATGCAGTACTATATTTTATGTCTACCAAAATTGAAATTATTTCACAACATAAAGTCTTCTACAATTTCAGCCCGTGTCTCCATCCAGTGCCGGCATGACAACACCTTACTACAGTACGCAGACTGGTTACTTCGCTCACGGTTCACACACTTCACGTTCCCGTCTCTCGCCTCCCCTCATCCCTTCAAACTTTACCTGCATTAACCAAGTAGAGACACCATGTCGCTGCACGCAAACTTACAGCAAACGAGATAGTATTACTCATATTAAATCGATCCAAAAAATATTTCCGGGTTGTCCTACACCAGGGCCAGCGGAAAAAAACTCGTAGGTTTGTGAATATTTTATGGGCCGGTGAGTTGGGTTTGTAAAACGTCTCTATTGAGTATAAGCATATGCTGATGTAAGTAATTATATAGATTTTTGTTTAATGATGACAAAGTGTTTTCACAGTGGTCACGTGATCTGCATCTAAGTCCTCTCATATCACGCCAGCAAATCACCCATAATCCTACCTGCTTTGAAAAAATTGCCCCTACTGTCAAACATGATGCTCGGTCACTTGCATCCAATATCTTGATGGATGGAAGATTGCAAAGTTTGGTTTGATCACGTGACTGTCAATAATCGGCGGGTCGGATTCGTCACGCTTGGAATTGAGTATAAGTAGTTGACTTAAAGTAATCCGTTTCAGTTGTTGGCAAACGTGTCCCTCACATGCGGCCAATATTTAAGGTGAAAACCGTTTGAAGTGCAGTTTTGAGACTTTATTTGCGGCTCAAATTAAAGGTAAGAATACCAAAAATATTTTCTATCACATGCTAGCACAGTTACATAGATTTGTTTTCTTGTTAACTTAAGTTTCCGAGTTGACCATTAAGCCTGTACTACCTGTTCCAAGCGAAGCGCTTGTTTGTTATGCTAAGTCAAGCGATCACTCTATAACTCCACGGCCGTGACTTTCGAAATCCACACGGTTGGTTGTTCATTGACACTGCTGTAAAGCTACAAAGCCGTCGGAACGTCCAGGGCTCGGTGTGTCCGGCAAAACCTTCTTGGTTACGATTACATTTTAAAAATTTTCAGAACACCGGAGGTGTCTTCGGTTTTTCATTTCAGTCCGTTACCAGCCCTAAGATACCCGTAAAAATACATAATAAGAATGATCCCATACTAAATATGCTCTTAATAAGAAATATCTGTACAGACATTTAGCGATGAATCACTGCTACACAAATGGGAAAAAACCCGAAATATTCGCCTATGCTGGCTCTCGTAGCGCTCGTAAAATACGAGAAAAATGAAATTTACTCTTAATAAACCTGTAATAAGTGATTCAGGAAGTTTTGTCCCCTTTCATCGATTCTAGGTATCGGTAGATATTTTGTATTATCACACTTCTACTGCTATGTTTTAAATTTCTAAACCCATTGAAATGCGGCGTAGACACTCCGTCGGACATGACAAGTTCTCCGGTGTTGAGATCTTCGACCAGGAGATTCGCCGAGTGCTCTCGTGAAATTTCGAAATGCTCGGATTGTGTACTACGACACTTCCTTTGGAAATTGCACCCTTTCAAAAAATGGAGGTATACATAATTGTCGTTAAAACTACACGAGAAGAGAGAAGAACATTTCTATATGCAAGGGTAACAGCGAGTCCCTACCCGAAACCGCCACTTTGCCAGTGTGTTTTCAAACAGTGAATGAAAAGTCATTCTACCCGCACTGAAACAACACTCGTTTTCCGTTTATGTGTATTAGCGCCTTAAGAGTTTTTCAATCGTATTTGTTATCACAACTAATCACACCATATTAAGAACACAGATAATTATCCAGGATGTAGTAAACGAAACTAACGTTCTATTCCCCTTCTCAAATTTTAATTTTCAGCGGCAAAGCATGTTGTCATGACAAATGAAATATATCAGCGAAAGGCTCACTTGATCCGCACTAATATTTTATATGTTTGAAGAATTCTTTTAATAGTTGATATCTGAAAAAGTTGCACTAATTTCACGTGAATATTTGCTTTCCTTATATTCTGATAATCAATTCAAACAAAACTCCAAAAATGTACTGTTTGGTGTGGAAACCCTGCGGAAAAATATTTTGATAGATACTTTGACACTCTGAATCTGATTGGATGGCAACTGCTATAGACATGCAGAATTTTTTTGGAAAACTTCGAGAATTGGCGTTGCTTGTTCGCAATCATAATTTGTTTTCAACGTTCAATGCTTTGCAGTCATCGTTCATTTCCCGTTAATCATGGACAGCATGTTAATTCAATAAAATAAGCGTTTTGTGGAGGAAACCAATGACAGTCCCCATTGAAGTCTCACCCAAATATCAACGTTCTGCTCTTTTCATGTACAGATTGTGTGCTAGCCTCTCCGTATTCTGCACTCAGACGAGAAAATGTCAAAGGTTGTTCAATGTTGTGTATAGCATTCTGCATTCAATTACCCCATCTCTCTATCTGTCTCCCTGTCTGTCTATGTCTGCCTCTCTCTGTCTCTCTCTCGCTGTCTCTCTCCGTAACCACATTTCATAATCACTTTAATTGTCAGCCCATGTCTGTCCATGTTTTTCTGTGCTTTTGTCTTCCATATCCTGTTCTTATATATATATATATATATATATATATATATATATATATATATATATATATATATATATATATATTACAGACAATGAAAGCTTAGATAGAATGTGACTGACGTTCTATTCTTACATCCATATTCACTATAAGTGCAAACCCTAGCCGTGTCCCCGATCAGATTATTTCTGTTGACAAGTGATCGTCCAGCCGTGAAGATGTATGCATTGTCCGTGCTCAGTGTTCGTTATTGTTCGAATCAATTAATTTCACGCGGGCTAATTTTCGGAAACGGCACTTCAAAAGCCTGTGTACATTGTATTAAGTAGGTGACGCCCCTCCTGAAATGTACACAGCCCTATGTGTTTGTTATTTTTCACAATTGATACCCAGACCCGTTCATGGGGGTTTGAAAAAAGTGTGTGAATTTTTACAACCATTTAACATTTTTCATAGGATCGGGCTACTAAATGGTAATGTACCATGGCTTGTTCATTTAATCTGTGTCAGAAGTCCATTGTTAGCGACTGTTCGCATATTTCAACCATGCCAATGGTTTCTTTGGTGACGACAAGCACAATTTGTGTGTACTTGCATCGCCGGATACTAAATGTTATTCGTAACTGCGGTAAACAATGACCATTTTTTTCACTACCTCGTCGATTCTTACATGTCTCTCTTAGCATGTCTCTCTCTCTTTCTGTCTGTTAGTCTGTCTGTCAGTAGCCTCTCTCTCTCTCTCTCTCTCTCTCTCTCTCTCTCTCTCATGATAATAATAACCTGACTTTTTTAAACGATACTCGAATTCAGCGACGAAAATCTTTATTTGCGGGAATATTTCCACAAAAAAACTTTTTAATATGACACAATTTTCGTGAGCTATAAATGTGTTCTACAACTACAAAATCTATTTTGTTTCCGAAATGAATGACTATTTTGTGTTCTAATAAATTGGCAACAGGCGATTTAGGCAAAAACACCCAGAACCATGATTTTCGCAGATTACAAATCTTGATCTATGTGTTTAATTGCGTACGGCAAGACAGCAGGCCACGCGCGATTTCCTTCAGTGTGACCTTGCTCACTGTTACCATTGGAGCCATATTCTACTTTAAAAACCCATTCACAGGAAATTACACGTAACGTGTTAAAGGACTGTGCACTTTCTTTTCAACCACGGTGCACATAATAATTGGACTCCAGGCTCTGTGGCGAGTACGGATTGCTTCGTTACGCCAAGCCGGTTTCGGAGAGGCCAGGCCGGAAGGCCATGTCGACATTCCGAGCCACGGCGGCCGTATCGGGTTCACCCTCTCATAATACGCTTTTGTGCGAGGGGTAGGACACGGACCACGATGCCGCTCTTCGCTTTTCACGTCGTCAGACCGAAACAAACAAAAACAAACACGGCCACAATGTGGCAATTGTCGCCTGGCTGGTTATTCCTTTTCCCGTTGCGATAACGATCTATTAGAAGGTATACCTTATGTGGAGTAACAAAGGAGATCAAAGCTCTATGAAAAAACACAATCCGAACACAGCTCGACGCCGGGTTTAGCGGATGCGAAAAGGCCTGCGTGCTAAGAGATAATATTATCATACGCCGAGATAAAAATCTAAAATATTTGAACTGGAAAATTTATTCCTAAAACAAGTATGACATTACAATTAAGTTAACCCGGGCGACTTTCACCAGTCAGACATTACTTTACGCCTCGACGTTTCCGGATAATAAACAGGTTCATGAAAAAATAGTGCGGATGAAACAGAATTTCATTTGTGATGTTTTGGATTTAACCAACGCAAGAACATATTCTGAGTGTAAAACAACTTTTGCATACAGCTCGAGAAACAGCTACAATTTCTAAATGGTATACGTTGGTAAAAAATCTTCCCCACCTGTGTCTAGGTTTTGCTAAACGCTGTTATATTTTCCCAATATTTGTGTGGGAAACTCTGCTGTTCGGTTTAATAACGTTTTGAAAAGAAATTAACGGCAAAAATCTACAACAACCCTACATTAGAATTTCCTTTTTTCCACCAGCGAGGCAAAGTCAAATGTGATGTCAGATATGAGATTAGAAAGAGCGTGTTCATCTTCCAAAGAGAAAAAAAACTCGCTTTTCTCTCTTTTTGAAAATTAAATCGACAATGACTGAATATGTATGTATACATTTTATTTGAGGTTCAAATTTTAAAATTATAGTCCAAGGGTCAACGAGGTTATGGCTGATGTTAGACCATTACAATTTACGATTTTTATATAAGCACTTTTAATCTCTAAGAAATTATTTTAACAATTTCTGAAACTTTTTTCTTTTTTGATGCCATTAAATTATCAAAATCAAAAATGGAAAACATATGCTTCAGATTTCGAATAGCGAAACATATTATAATTATGGTAGACAATATAGTCCAGGGCCAGCATTTTAATCTTCTGCAGTATTTCAGTTTGTTAACGTTTGATGGGCAAGAAACTTCCTAACTTCGAGAGCATGCAGAAATAAAAAAAATGAGACACTTCAGTGTCAGGTCTGGAATTATTTTGATTCGATGAAATCTGCGGCATCAAAGGAAATCTGAATTATTTATTTTGATTTTTCCCGAATGCCTATGTTGACAGGAAACAGGCGGCGACAGTTATCGCTACCGTACAAGTGCGAACTGCCGCTGTCATGCATCTTATCGAGGGGGCGTATCATTCACCGGTCCAAATACACATACACCATAATAAGTCTCTCTCCAATTTGTCTGTCACCAAGTGTTCGATTTCTGTTTTTATGACTTGAAATCATATTCAAAGTTCGGCACATTGACATTCATTCATTCATTTATCCATTTATTCTGTACCAGTTTTGCGAAAAGCATACTGAGCAACAAATAATTTTTATCAAATATTTAAATCTATTCATCCCTACATATTCAACATTGAATATTTCTGTTCATCTCTCTCCGTCTCTGTTTTCCGTTTCCTCGTGTCCGTCTCTCTAGCTATCTGTATATCTGTATATTATGTATACACTAGGATATTTGCCTGCCTTCGTCCCCCTTTTCAGTCCGCCTCAATCTGTGTATATCTGTCTATCTGCAGATGCACCCCTGTCCCCCTCCCTTTCTCCTCCTCTCCCAGTCCTCTGTCCCTGACTCTGTGTGTCTGTGTGTGTGTCTGTGTGTCTGTCTGTCTGTGTGTCTGTCTGTCTGTCTGT
>LD344113.1:169548-191782 GCA_001465055.1 Ptychodera flava | reverse complement strand
CTCTCTCTCTCTCTCTGACTCAAACTCCAGTGAAATATAATTATATACTATAATTTGACGTGTATGGGCAGACCCCTAATGTACGGAAAACTTGTATTCTTATTACACTTAGACAGGTCTTGTCAACGGAACTTCACGCATGGCAATATAAAAGAATCGAAAATAAACAAAGCAAAATTTCAGCTTTATATTCCATGTAGCTTGTCAGTCTGTAAATCTTACTGCCTTTATCATTTGTTTGAAAGCTAATCAAATTCGTTATCTTATAGCGCCAGCAAACAGTATAAAACAATATTTCTTCTTCATTACTCCATTTCATGAGTCAATATTCAGGCTCAGTATACGACCCTAATAAACCCAAGTTGTTTAATCAGCATGCGAATGGGGCAAAATGAATAAATTCAGGGAACCATTAGCCGTGAGACATAAAATCAAGGGCCATTATAGTGGGCCTCAAAGGCAGGGTGTATTTAATCTTTGGATGACAATGTTTTGAATTTATTTTCATTTTTCGTTTTTTTTCAGAAAAAAATTGACGAATTTGATAATCGAAAAACATCCACACTTGTCCAAGAAGGTTTGCGGATGAAGGAGAAGCACAAGGTTGTCTAGAAAAAAATAATCACGAGGCGACGAAGCAATACGATTTTTTCATCTCAGCCTATTTCAGCAAAGATGGAGGATTGCGGTACCGAACCCGTTGCCTATTCCACTCCGACGTGCGTGCAGCTTGGCATCCCGATGACCGAATGCGCACCGGGGAACGCCTTGGTGATGACCGGCGAGCCGCGCTCAGAAGACCATCACGTTGCTATGAACGCCGTCTTGGACCCTATCTACCCATCCTCCTACATGCCTTCGTATCCAGGCTACGTCCCCCTACCTCATCCCTTCGGCTATTACGACTACGAGCCGTCGTTTATCCGCCGACGGAACGAAAGGGAGCGAGAGCGGGTACGATGCGTCAACGAGGGTTACGTACGGCTTAGGGAACACATCCCCATGGATAACCCAGAGAAGCGACTCAGCAAAGTAGAGACACTGAGAGCTGCTATAAAATACATCAAACATCTTCAAGATGTTCTCAGTGATGTCCAGAATATCGATCCCAACGAGAAGAAGTCGTAAAGAATACATATGAAAGTTTTCCGTTGCAAAGCAAAACTAAGAACACAGAAATATTTATATCACCTCCCTGTAACTTTACAACCGGGTTTTGATTTCAACACACGTGCTATGTTGTGTCTCTAGCCAACTGCGGATAAATCGTTTGCATTGAATCGGTGACGTTTATTTGTTTGTTGTTATGGTTCGCAAACAAACGCATGCGACAACAAAGGCTGGTCGAGAAAAGTAAGGAGGAAATTTGAAGAACGCATGCGTTAAACTTCACAGCGGTGCAGTTGATGCCGTCAGTTGTACTTTTGATTGACGATAAACCGAATTTCGTGAATATCACTGAAGACAGCAACACAGGACTGAATTACCATCCCTTGCCAAGACATATACTAAGATATATTTAAGTGTATATAACCATATTATTTCTGAGGGCATGTTCCAAAGTGAAGCTCAGGTTCACCAACACCATATTGACAAATTTGTGTAAATTATGGCGCAATTTAGAAAACGAAACATTCATCAACGTCAACGAATGATTCTAAAAATGACTTACGATTAAAGATTATGGCCGTGGCAAGGGGAAGTCGAAATCACTGTAAAGTGCTGCACAGTCGTGAAACTGTTCTACCTCGTTATGGAGGCAATTGATAATCACTCACTTCAAAACCCGCAGACGATACTGACAGCGAAAAGGCGGGAGCTACCGGCGTGTTATATGCCTGACGTCGCCAAGAGCAGCAATAGCAAAAAAAAAAACGTATTTACAAAAAAACGTCCCATTTTGGACTTAGATTTTCGGATAGCGGCCGAGCAAATTATCAGAGACAAAAACAAAATCGTCTGTCAAACCCTTTTCTATGTCAAGAAATCAAATAATCCGAAACAAACGTGCTTCATATTGAATCTCTTCACGAACATATAAATGCATAATTTCAGTCCCTTGAGGTGAAATTCGTGTATTACTCTTGTTCCGTAAAATGTCTTTCTGGATGCGAAATAAAATGTCGCCTTTTTGTATGATATCTTTTGATTGTGTCCGTCTTTCTTACCTTGATTCCAATAGCCTTGCAGTTTTTGATTATGGATGGTTTATGGTTGGTATATGAAGATGGAATGCACCTCGGGGACAGATAGGCGGCATTTCAGATTCTAACAATACTCTGCTGCTATGATGATTGTATAGACTCATTTTGGAGCTTGTTACAGGGACAAAGTCGGCCATTTTTCATGAATTTTGTTTGATGCGAGATACTACTTATATTGTTTGACTTGTCGCAAGATACTGCATGAATGTGTGACCATGCATGTATTCGATCCGGGTTTTAGACACGATACATGAAACCATGATGGCGAAAATGAATTAATGGTCATGACCATGACCTTAAATTTTAAAGCCCACACTTCTCACATTGCATGTACTTCTATGTGTCAGCCTAGGATGTGCCGTTTCAAAAACTCTGATTTCTGAGGCAAACCCTACAATCTTAAAGAATATTATCAGAATTTTTGTTGAATCGGTTCTACGGACATACACATCTCGCAAAACAGAATGTTTTTTACCCAGACTTTCCTCAGAGAAACATTAAAACCACTCGTCTTTCAAAATCAAGGATGAAATTCAGGAGACATCGCGTGAACTGTTTGGTATTAGAGAAATGTTCCCAAGATTTACCGAACGGGATCTTCCAAACAAAAACGGTTGCTGTATTAATTATGTGGGGGAATCGAGTTTTAATCTGCACTAACAAAACAGTGAAAAATTAATTTACTTTACAGACTTCAAAATGAGTCTACCACGGTTAGTGGACAAAGAACGTATTGTAACAATTTTGAAATTTCGAAAATCCGTCTACCTTAACGTTTTCATATTATGACTGATTTTCGGTCTGAATCGGTGTGTGACCAAACGGAAAAATATCCCAGGCAGATTGACTTTATGCATATCATCTGCAGCAAAATATTGCGTGACAAAGAAGCTGGTCTTTATGACCTACAAGTTTTTTGAACCGAAAAAAGGCAAAAGTAATTTGCCGTAAAATCTATGTTAATTGTATTAATTTCTGAGTATCTTCAATATACCCGGCCTCGGCAACAGCGTGTGAAAGAACAGAGCAATCAGAAAACATTCCTTCAAAGCTTTAAAAAGTTATTATATTTCATTTGTAGCTATTGCACTCTATCTTGCTTGATTTGAGTCTTTTATTTATTTATTTATTTATTTATTTATTTATTTTGTCATATTTATTCATATTAACTTTTTGCTCAACTCGTGTTGTTTTTGATGTTTCTTTCATGTACATTTGAGTATTTCGCTTGTACAATTCCGTGTCGTGCAGATCCGGACTCAATCAAAACCTTAGCTGTGTCCACTCAGTTTTTTAAACAATACAAATATGCTATATTCAAATATGCTCTTTATAATTATAAACCAGGGTTGTCGGCATCGTTTATCAAAACCACATTTTGTTTTGTTTATCGTCGATATTGACATTCATGTGATCAAAGACAAGTCGTAATCGACTTCACGTTCTTTTAAACGAACCTTAAAGCACAAGTTCTGTTTCGGTCTCAAAGCCACCGGTTTAAAACCAAAAATGCCAAACACATATCAACAGTAGAATATTTATTCAGTGAAGTGAAGTATGTTTAGTTTAAACATTGGATTGCACAAACATTTCGCAGAAACACTGCAGATAAAAAGCACCAATACCTATATTATTCGGAACCGATATGTTATATTTTCACTTCGCTATAAGCACCAAACGACTTTTCTGCCATATGTTGAAATTTTGAGTTTTTGAATTCTGACGATCCTGTAATGCAACATAAATTCATTTATTTTTAGAAAAAAAGAAATTATAAGATCAATTGTTACATAGTCCTTTTCTGAACAGTTACGACTCACAGTGGCATAGAATATTTAAGCAATAAAGCACACCCAGCGATGGTATACCACGAGATTTTGACCAGTTCACGACATATATGCACGAGCGATAGCGAGTGCATATATGAAGTGAAATGGTCAAAATCGAGTGGTATACCGTCGCTGGGCGTGATTTATTGCTATTATATCATAACAGTATATTGAAATTCTGGCATGGAACGTCATAAAAGGACTTTTCCTCAAGCCGAGAGCTAGTGTGCATGCCAGCCGTGGTATATCGCCAATATACCACGGTTCTTTTCGCGTCTCGACCAATCAGATCGCTGTATTTGCACCATCAATATACTGGTATGATATAATTTCCAATAGCGTATTGCTATAGCTGAGATATAATTATCGTGTATACTTATATACTATTTCGAAGATGACGAATAGAGCGCTTACACGTATATGTTCCGCACAGCGCTCTGGCTATGGTAGCGAAGCATTCAACTGGGTTTACAATATAGACATTTCGTTAGCTATGGTCGTAATCTCGGAAAGACACTCTACTATCGAGCGATCCTCTTGAAATCAGTAAGGCAGAATACACCTCGAGGACAGAAACTTAGACTCTCAAATTTTTTACAATACTGCTCGGATCTACCACCTACTTGAGTTAATTTTGAAGCTCGAGCATTATAAAAAATTTTCACCGGCTTATTTTTGTGAAAATCGAACACTTTTTTCTTCACAAAGTTAACACTGGGATGGCGGTCACTTTAATTCACAAGTGACGAGAAAGATCGAGTAATTTATTTCTCCACTACCAAATTTTGTGCTGTGAACCTTGAATTTTATTCTTGATTTTTAGAGGGAACGGTTTAAAATATCCTTGAGGAAACTTTGGCAAATTACGTCTTTCAGTTTCGAGGAGCGTACAACCTTGAGACACAAAGTTTATTAATCAAAATATGCAGCAAAGTTTACTTGAGTATCAGTTAACACTTTGAGCGCTGTAATTGTCACCCGCCAAAATTTTAGTGCAGAATTTACCAATTTTTATAAATTTTTCTGTAATAATTTTGATAATTTTGGACCAAATGAATATCACATTTCATTGGCTACCGGTTTTTTTTCAAAATTGTGGGAAAAATCTGAGAAAAATTGACAGGGGTCTGTTTTATGAAGGGGACAAAAATAGACTTTTGCGCTCAATGGGTTTTAATCCTGTCTTATCCTGTTAATCCTGGAAGTATACTATTTCTTCGAAAGGGTCTAAAGCGAGAGTATTTGAGTGCAGAAAATGCGTTTCTCATTCATGAAGACATTGTGCATCCGCTCTGATAAAGATTGGCATCGAGGCATGGAATGTGATAGAAAGGAAAGAAGAGAAAAGGAATATCCTGAGTGTTTCAGGGAAAATATTTGACGTTGTAGGCGATTAATTGCCGCATATCTGTGCAGCCTTAGATCCAGCAAATAAAACGGTCGAAAGGTTCCATTATCGATCGGCAGGTGTTCAGATTGTGAGGCATTATGGCTGTCACGTGACACGAGATGCGTGTAGAAAGCGACTTAAATGTTTCAGATGAATTTATGCCGGCAAAAATTCATTTCTGAAACTCACTTTTTCAATATAGGGATTCATTCATACTATTTTTCCCTATAAGGACGTCACGTGATCACTACTAATAGTTTAACTTATCTCAATAATGAATGCAATAGCCTTGAGACAGAATTTCAAAGACGGGGAGACATGGGAAGTTTCTTATGGTGATTATCAACCATCTTAAAATTAGACATGTTAACGATTCGCTGCCCCTCACCAGGTATCATTCTTCGTCAAACTAACGTATCTTTGCCACACATCATACATACATACATACATACATACATACATACATACATACATACATACATACATACGTACGTACGTACGTACGTACGTAGTACGTACGTACGTACGTACGTACATACATACCTACCTACCTACCTACCTACCTACCTACCTACCTACCTACCTACCTACCTACATACATACATACATACATACATACATACATACATACATACATACATACATACATACATACATACATACATACATACATACATATATACATACATAAAATATGCTAAAATGTTATTGAATCGCCGGTCATCAAATATATTTGAAATATAAATATGATTTAATTGGTCAACCAAGTTTTGTGAAATATTTACAATTCCTGAATATTGTGTAAATGATTCTTGGCAAAACCTGCACAATTAACATCATGATTTCTTTTCCATTCAAATACTTGAATTAGCTAACATCTAATAACACAGGTGTACATGAAAAATATACATAAATAAATTACATGAAACAATTTCAAGAAATTTGGTTATTGATATAACTGGCATTTTCTTTGTAGGAATTATCAATAGAAAAGTAGAAAATCATTAAAAAATTATCACAAAAGTGTATCATGTGAACATAGCTTGGACGGCACCACTTTGAATTTCAAATGAAAACTGCCAGATAAACAACTCTTCATCAAGCTAGTTCTTTGTACGTTTACTGATTTTTGAGCTGTAAAACTAATACCTGACAAACAGGAACTAGGTCTATGAAAGAAATAACAAATTTACTGTTATGAACAAGCGCAGTTCACACGTCTCTAGTTAGATATAGCTTTATAAAATTCTGTGCTTGGCATATTTCAATCGTATGGCACCATTGTTCTGTGATACAGATAACTTGAAATTCATCACGTTCAAAATTTACAAAAATACTGTTTGCAATAATTCGGCAAATACTTTTTCCAATTTTGTACTCTGTGTATGTACATACCTTTACCCAGGTAATGTACAATATCTGTGCATTACTTGCGTACACGTACAGGGGAAATGTACACCTACACAAAGATATCTACGAGCAATTTACGACATTGCTCTAACTTACTGCGCTAGCGATGCCGCGTAAAAATCAGCCAGTTGAAATTCTCCCTAGTAAAACCGTTTTAAAAACCTGCAGTTTTTAAAAGAGTTGAAAATTATTGCATCCGTTAAAAAGTAGCTATTTTTAAAGGTAAATACAATTTTGATCAATTCCTCAATTAAGAGCTTTGATGCAGTCTTTGACTTATCACCTTAAGCACCCTTTGCGACGTCGCTATAAAAAGGGAAAAATGCGACTCGATGCTTCTGTTCGGACCTGAAGTCGATGATATTTTCAGCTAAGAATATTCCTACGGCTTACAGACATATAGAAATATTTCAACTTGTGTGGCATGTGCTATTTCAGAACTTCATAACTTAGTTCATATGACAATACCTGCCAATGGTATCATACATTGTAGTTGCTAATGATTCACTGCACACTGCAAACGGTACATGATTTAAAACTGATACAGTTGTCTGAAGTCTTAATGCCGTTAACCAACATTCCTTTTCATGAATTTGAACAAGCTCATCTTTCAAAACGTTGGGCATGAGCGTTTGATACAAACTACAGGAACTCTCCGCCATTCCATGAAACAAAATCAAACAAATGAAACAGCATTTAAAAGGGAACGTAAATAGTATTGAGTATTTCAGTGTCTGTGTTTGTTTAATCTTCTGGCACCGAAGTTACTGGGCGATGTTTATCGTTTTATGGATGGACCTCGTCAACTCTTCTCTTTGATGATGCATTCCTTAGCAAGCAAGTAAGCAAGCATAATAATCAAAATTTGCAGTCACTTCGACTCAAGGTAAGTGTTTTGATTTCCTTTCCTTCGTGTTATAAATATTGCTCCTTGTCTGGAAAACCGCGGCTGACTCTGGATAGTGTTGGTGCCTCTGCTGTCGGTCTGCTTTCTCGCCTTCCATGTGGTGACATTTCAGTGTCCATGCTGGCCATGATGTGTACACCAGACTCATGACAACAGACAGGAGGAGAAGATAGGGGCTGCAGGTTGTTGCGGTGCCAATGCTGTAGTCCGTTGGAATGGCATCTGAAGCTGAGGGGTAAACAAAAGACTGTTTAGTGTTGCATTTCACTCTGCGTTCCACACAATTACAAAGTTTGAAACAATGATTAAAAATCAAGACAATTAAAGCCCATTTAGCTGCATCTTTTTGCATTTTTCTTAGCAAAATATCATTAATAGTCGGGGAGGTGTTTTGAATTCCCGTTATTTAGCCATGCTGTCTTTCAAAATGTCGTTATTTCATGATCAATCCTACAGTTGAAAATTATTTAGTTGTTAAAATCTAAGTTGTGCTTTCATCGCTAGTGTTTGAGAAACGTACTGTGATCACACTTCGGTAAGCAATTTTACTGAAGTTGAACTTGATTTCGAACCATATTATTGCAAAACGATACAGATAATTGGGCGATGATGACGTCAATGATATAATAAATGCTGATAGTAATAAAGGGGAATAGTTGTAATAGTCGTAGTCGTCAAGAGTTACAGCAAACAAAAGCCATTAAAAACAAATGTATAACGCTCTTATTCTATGAGGGCGCTATGATACTAGCTCAAATTTTTGTCTGTCCGCTCCAATCGGGAAGTAATGTATCTAGATTATTAATGTGTAAGAAAATCCGTCAAAAGAAACCGTCTAAGAACAGGCATTATAAACCTAACAGTTGAGTAGTTGAGTATTTGAGAAGATAAAAAAATTCAGAAAGGAATATTTTATATTTTTGCAAATCTGTAAGGAATGCAGCCTTGATCAACACTGGTAAATCGATTTTCATATGATTACCTTTGAGGTAAAACTCATGGAATTAAATTTTGATCAATCAGTAACAACAACAACAACAACAACAACAACAACAACAACAACGGGGCATCATATTAATGTAGTACAAGTCTTGACAGGCTTAGTTCAAACTTTCCGAAAAAGAAAAAAAATATTCAGTCATTCCCATAATCCAATTCGAAATAAAAATATCAGGGTTCACCGTGCAGAATTTAGTGCTATAGAAAAACTATTACTCAATAAGCTTATTTACAGACAATTGATATTCCAAATGTCCACTATCCCTGTTTTTACTCTTGTTTTCCACCAAAAATAAGCATGTGAAAACTTTTATTTACTCCTTGAGCTTCAAAATGAGCCCCCACAAGTGGTAGGCTAAAATAGCTAGTAAAAGTCTCAGTATCGAAATATCTGTCTACGAGATGCATTCTACCTTAAGCGGTACGTGAAATAAAAAATTAAATGACATGTTCCCTGTTGCATTATGGGATTCCCAGCATTTTATGGGATTCCAGTGATCATGCTAGCAGTTTTCAAAATAATAAAAGATTATTGAACTTCTAAAATATTTAGAAGACATATTCGACACTTTTCACCTATCATACAGATGTAAAAGAAAGCATAAACTGAGATATTGTTTGCTTACCATGAATTGCGTTCGCGTCATTCAGGTTTGCAGTTCTCGCGGTTGTAAACGTTAGCGGCGCTGTTACAGTGGTACTTTCCGAGACGTCATCCGGATGTTCTGAAGAAGCAAAACGAAAACAGAAGTCAACTCAAACTCCAATCTGTCCACTTATTGGTCTATCTGGACCTTAAACTATTGAGGGCAATATTCTTCAAGGAGTTATGATCAATAAATGTCTTGTATTAAACTTTTGTATTATACAAACCTTACCTGTGTCGAGTGTGTGCCTATTCCTTACCCTCGCTATCTCTTTATAGTATTTCAAAGAAAACAGCCCATATCCGTTAATTGCCCTCCCTAATCCCCTTCATTAATTTATTTTGCTGATCCCCAACGTAGGGGCTTATCGCCCTGATAAAAAAAAACTCGTTAAGAGCTTATAATGTAAAAGACGGATGTTTTACATTGTGAGCTGCTTACGAAAATTGGACCGTTTTCTTAGAAATACTATACAGAATTAGTGGGTGAGGGTAATAGGCACAAACATGACACAAGTAAGGCTTGTATAATGAAAAGATTAATACATGACATTATTTGACTGCAACTCTTAGACGAATATTGCCTGCAATACCCTGTGATCTTATTTGCCCGACTGTTCCTTTTTTAAGTTCACCTGTCAGTTAGTTTGCCTTGATCCTCCTCTGGCCCTCTAGCTGGTTTTACTTACTAATGAGTTCAGAGTAGAGAGCAAATTTCATGTCATGACAGGGTCTCTAAATTATAAGGATTTGGGGGACCAGCTCATAATTTTCACTTTCCTCTTCAATGGACACCTAAGTGTAAAATACCTCGGGTAACTATTTCTGCCAGTGGAAATCAGCTCTCTTGCTGCTCGTATTTATCGTACCTTTACAAAACAAAAAAGAAGCCTCACCTGTGAGCTGTGAAGGCATTATTTTGATCATGTTTATTCCTTCTTTACTCTCCAAAATAAGCCCCTCCTCTATAGCGACGAACGAGAAGAGGTAGGGGGCGCTGTCACTTTCCAGACAGTTGCTTATGCTGAACACAACTTTCACTGAGTTCATGCCGACCCGAGGGTAAACGTTCAGACCATGACGAAAGAATATTTCTTCGCTGGGTCCTACAGCTGATGCCTTAGCGTCGATCACAACATCGCGAAATATACCATTTACTTTTTTAAATACGTCGATGTAAATGTCAGTTGTTCCAGTGAGAGGTGAGCTGAGATTTAGTTGCATTGCAATGTAAAGTGTGTGGCCAACGTTTGCTAGAAACTCCTGGCCTGTAGGAATGATCTGCGGTGTTGCTGAACTCAAGGAGCCTGTGAGGAAAATGCGAGAAAAAAATAAGTGAAATTATGCTATCACATTCACTGTACTGTGGTCCTTGTTCTTCGCAGATCAAAAAAGTTTGATAGTTTAGTAATTCATTACTATTCTATTGCTTTTTGTCACGGAACTATTGCACGTGATTTATAGCGAGGCGTGTTTTGAAGGCGTTTTATTATCAGTGAGGCCAAACATTCTCCCCCTACGTCTCAACCACATAAACGGGAGAAAAGACGCAAGGAAAAGCTGTCGACAGCCCAGCCAAGCCGAACGAGTATACTCTCTCGCTAGTGTAACCGTAAGCCCGATCATAGACAGCAGCTTCCCCCCCCCCCCCACTGTCCACAGGCACCACCGTAGTTGTCAGTTGATAGCGCTTCCCCTTTCTCCTACACGAAAAGCGCTATCAACTGACAACTACGGTAATGCCTGTGCTACTGTCTACGGTGAGTCACCGGCTGAAAGGTCAAAGGGCGGGACCTTATGATCACTCCTTTGATTGCACAGTGAGGCGAGGCGAGGCTGTACTACTGGACTGTCCCCTGGTGGCAACTTCGGCGCAGGGAAATTCCATTCGTCAGAAGTCGTATGTAGGTAGGAATTTGTGAATTATGAACTTAAACCATACTGGCAAAGGTATTTCAAGATCATCAAGTGTGTAATACCGAATTGAAAACGCTGTTGTAATCGCTGGATTCTTCGACTGCTGGCAAGATGGTTGGCTTGCGTACAAGACGCGGCGCATGACGGCAATATGGGAGCTGTTACTGCTGCTGTTGCTTTTCTGTAACGGTTTCTCTGCTAGTGGGCCTTATCGTCGTATAGAAATTAGATTTTACGTTTCATTTTGCATTCAAGGCGCCATTTTTAACGCTTGTAATTTCTGCTACAACGTCCTTGAGAATGAACCACTGCACGCAATGGCGACAAAATGTTTACAATATCTCCAAAGAGGCAAAACTGACTTCCGGCCGTGACGACGTTGTATCGCGCGACGAAACGCCAAAGGTATACTCTCTCGATTCAATAGATATCGGTCGAAAATATTCGTCAACAAGAAAAATCAAGTCAACCTACTTTGAAGTTAACCTAATGGTATTTACTAGTTCACATTATCAGAACTCACCCGAAATGCCGAACGCTGCCATAGTGAAACAGAACACGAAGGTGTCCATGATGTCGACTCAATCGCTTGCGCTGCTAGACTAAGGTCGTTTCCCAGAGCCTTCGTGAAAGGGTGATTCCCCATTTTCTTTATTTAGGAATTCCGTCATACTGCGATCAGTCAATGTGACCTCAATTGGAAGAGTTCACGTTTATGATATAAAGAAATGTTACAAGTACGACATGGCTAGGCATCGTTCACAAACACCTGTATGATAGGGGAAGGAAAGGGCGGGAGTTTTGAGGAAGAATCCTCCTTATTTAGATCCCCTTCGCTTCCTGGCGTGCTCCTGTCGACATCAAATCGTGGCTTCGATGCACTGTTCGTTAAGTACTTACAGCTCCAGTAATGCTAACTTTCGATGATTTTTCATTATTTTTTATTTTATAAATCAATTGCAACTTATTCTACTCACCAAAGAATGTTGAAACACCCACTATTTAGCTTGTCAACTTAGCATCTATATGTGTGTAAAATGCATTTTTGTTGTTTACATTTGAATTCTAGTCCGGCCGAGAAGTCACTTTTAAACAATAACAATGCAGTTTACAACCGTAAGGGCTTAGTTGACAAGCTGGATACTGTGTATATCAACATTCTTTGGGGAGAAGAACAAGGAATTATGGTTCACATTCAAAACAAAAATGGTGAAATTATCATCAAAAGTTAGCATTACTGGGGCTTTAAATTAACCAAACCTTGGTCGAATGCTATAATTTTGCCTGATAAATTAATTTTTTCATTAAAGTTATTGTCACAATCAGAAACCACCACAACCTATTTTTGGCAAGGTCGCCTAAATATAATCTGATTCATAGCTGACTACAGGGATGTAGCGAAGTGGTTGTTATGTGATTCTCTGTTATCTCAGGAAGGGTATACTGATACACATTGTATTCATCATGTTATAGGGACATAAGCTGTAACTTGTAGAAAGTTTTTCAGTATTCTGTTTCTGTATATCAGCTACCGTGTCTGACCCTAATCCGTTTGTCATGCTGAATTTTCGAGTATTCTTTTTGTCAACACAGCTTGTATGTGTGTAGTGATCATTGCTTTGTAGTCCGGACTTGAATACAATTTTCAACAATAACAATGGCGATTATACTCATATAGGTTGTGTTGATATGCTAAATACTTGGCATGAAATTACAGTAGGGATTCAATGCAGAAAGTGTAGGGAAACCACAAAAACAAAAGTTTTGAAAAAATAGCCAACAGATACAGCTTATGGAGCTTTAAATATTCAAATCCAAATCTAAAGTCACACAGATTTTCAGGTTCCTGTTCCCAACGGACATTGTGTCAGATTTTTCAACCTGTTTGTTTGTGTTTTGTCTTTACAGATACCATCGAGTGTCATCTCTGGTGCGCAGCCTGCAGTTAACAAGGAATTATGGGATGTCAGGAAAAGTCAATTATTATGACTCAGATGACAGGATATATAAATTTGCTCCAAGGATTAGTTACATTTGTGGACGTGTGAATGTCTAAGAACGTTTCAATGATATTGTGTGCTATAAACACTGAATTGGATGTACACTGGATTCATAAAAATTTTCTGGATGAAATCATATTTAAATCACACAACATATAGAAAATTAAAGACAACAGGAATAACAGAGACCTGACCTGACCTGACCTGACCTGACCTAAAGGTATTAGTGCAATATTAAAAGCAAGAGGTCGTTGACCCATCCGAGGTGATCACCCACCATGCACACATTATCCCTATATGACTCTACCTAACCTTGCCCCCTAAAAGTTTCACAAATACACGCTTGCACTTTACATTTTCGAAAGTCATACAAAACAAATACATAGCTTTTTATGATTTGATAAACGGTATGTCATTTGTGTCTTTCCTCGCAGTTGTATAACCTACTCATCTATCAATTTATTCCGTAACGCCCACATAAATTAATACATTACGTATCTAGGTATCTAGAACAGGTTTACCTTGATCTTATGACCTCATGTGTGAGGAGAAAAAAACACACCCTGATTACATCAAACTGTTTTCTAACGTCACACATCATTAAACTAACATAAGTGCTGACCAAGCATTCTAAATTTTGAGAAGTTTTGTCCGGTGATATTTCTTCGGTTATTTCCCAACAATGCTGTATCGTTTCATCAAGAATGTTATTTGTAATGCTACCATGATTACACCCCTCTCTCAATTTTAAAGAAAATGGAATTATCAGAGATACAAATAATCACATATTCTGTATGTTTCAGCCGAGAGGAGGCCTTTAGTATGACCCCTACGTGACCTTACATCCTGGTATTTGTGTTGATAAGTGTGGTAATGTGAATTAAATGTTTTACAATGAAATAATCCAAAATGTCAGGTGGCAATTCAGAATGGAAATCAGTTAGTGTGCTTTGCATTCACAGAGTGTACACTGTGAGGAGTTAGTACCAATCAAAGACACAAGGATGTCAGCCTACTTGCTTCACCAGAAAAACAATTTCATAGGTAATAAACATTTAATTTGGTCTTGATGATACTAAATGCATCAAACTAAAACAAAACCAAATTTTCTATATCATTTACTACTGTTAAATTGCTAATTGTGCTTCAAGACCTATACCTGCAGACGAAACTGGTAACTGAAGTAAAATGACATTGAGTGTGTAAGAATAAGTTAGCTGTTCCAGTAATTGTGCAGTCCCCCCACATACACGTTCCCTAGAGAACACACCTGTCTGAAATCCAATACGTGACCTCATTTAGGGGCAGGTTTTGAATTTCTTTGGCCATTTGGAATGGATGGCTGTATGTGACAGTGTTAAATTTTACCTGTTTTAGTTTAATCATTTACTTCAAAGGAGCTTTTTACATGTTTATACAAATTGTATATAAATTGTAGCTTTGTTAGATGTGCTTCAGCCTTAATATCATGACCTGTAGTCACACACTTATTTCAGCCGGCATGGCCCCCTTGTTACGTTTTACTATAACGAAGTAATTATAGCAAACATTTGCTAAGCGACAGCAAGTGCGGAGGAGGGCATATGTGGCAGTGTCCTCATAAATAAAACAGGCGTTTTCACCTTTTGTGAACTTTGATCGTACCTCAATCGAGTTTATCGCCTTTTGAACCAATCGCTGTTACTGTTTATTGGAAAAAAATACCCGTCACATCCAATACTAGAATAACATCTTCGCGCTAACACACCTACGAACATCAAGAAGGCAAGGGCAGCTTTCTACGTGAATATTAATATCATTCAGTTCAAATTTCCGTCATAACTTCTAACCCCAACAACTAACGGCATAGGATTAATATTCTATGTGTACAAGCAAAGAGAGAAGAGATTGTTTAATGATCGATTACAAGCCTCTCATCGATTTGCAGGATGAATAAAATAAAACAATATCCAGACATGTTGACTTGGCCCTTTAAACGCCCAATAACTGCAAATTTTGACAGCTTTTTATTTGATCTTAAATACATGTATTAGCAATAGTTTCTTGATCTACTTTTCACAGCGTGTTGAGATACCCAGTCCTCAGCTTGTCAACATTTACTGTACATTGTGTGTCCCGCATTGTGCACGCTGATGATCAAATTCAAGTCCGGACTTGAATTCAATCATAAACAATACCATCGCATCGCATCGCATCACATCTCTCTCTCTCTCTCTCTCTCTCTCTCTCTCTCTCTCAACTATGAAAAGCCACTAGAAACTGGACGTGTACTGTTAACTCGACCGTTGCGCTACTTACCTTCAAATCACGTGATGCAATGACAAGCCCCAATGAACATGCATTGGAATATTCCCTTCTCACCCTTTTTTACGTCGTAGCACTTAGGTCGAGCGGGTGATTAATTTTTAAAAAATATGGATATTTCCAGGATTATACTATCAGCAATATTAATCGACTGCTTTGATGATACCAACGTTTTTGGAATTGTTTCATTGTTTTCCCTGCATCACTGACTTTTACTGACATTCTATTTGGCAGAGTTGATTCGCTTAATTTTTCGTAAAAATGTTTCGTGGACTTCCGAAGTATTTTGTGTGTTGTAGCCCCATTACCTGCAATTGGTAATATATTTTCCTTCATCTTTTGTTCAGGCACGGTCCCTCTATGGACCGTGATTCAGGTTACAAAACACAGTCTTTTCTCCCACTCGTGTGGAAATACCGTCAAATGCCCAGCGTATAATGTCAAATGGCATTGTTGACAACTTAACGTTAGGCCCAACTAGAATTCGTTTGTTAAAAATAACATATCATGTTGTGCATATTGAGTTGAGTGTGTAGGGAGAAGGATTTGTCTTTCGACTCACTTATTAAATCGAGAAGAAAAAGAATGTGTACTTGTTTAGTAGAACATGAGTTATAATAACTTCATCGTAAGTTAAAGCTCTTGTCCCGTTAAGCCAGCCTTCGCATGGAGTATGTTGTCACATTATTGGCATATGAAAAAACTGCTGCGCATGATGCTAGTTCAGCGGTACTATGCAAGCACGTATTTTTCGGAGAAATGTACTGAATTGGATAATACTTGTACTTTAAATGTAATATATACTCACAGCTTGCATAAGCTAGTAGTCCCAACGCGACGAAAAAATGCGATATTCTCGTTATCATATCTTGTGATTGATCATATCTCATGTACGAGATGCGTTCTTTTTGACGCTTTCAGTCCTTCTGAGGCTTAGGGCGGTTGTAGTCAGCATATACTAATGCTCATGACGTAATTACGCGGGATTTCCAAGAGTTAATTTAAGAACCGGTTCTTTCCTGTATGCTAATATGTTATGGTGTTCCCCCTCTATGATGCAATGTGATAGTGTTTTAGGGTGATCTGTCACTTTCATTACACACAGTCACGCGGTGTGAATATTCCGGAAAAGCAATAGCGTTTGCTAAGGTCCCATCAAGGCATTTCAAGGACACACGTAATTCTGAATTTGCAAGGCGTTCTTGTTTTCACTAGGTCGACGACCCCACAGTTGCTTTTGTTCAGTTCACAGAGGGCCTGGTAATCCCCTTTCCGCGCACACACATGGCGTACACACAGGCTGTAAATAACTCCGCAGGCACGTCAGAGTGCACTCCATTCTGTGGAGACACTTTTGTTAAGTATAGTTTTATCATTTCAGTGAAATAAATGATGGTGTACTTGCTTTCGGCAGTGACGTAATATTTTTGGCATTCTTCTAAGACTTTATGACCCCTGTATTCAGTAGAGGCCCCCTCTACTGTCTATGGTTCCAGTGAACATTTTCTTTGTAATTACCACTGTCATATTCATGTGTGTTTACCTTTAAACACATAAGGGAGGAAGAACCATTCGCTCCGCTGTTTTGTGTTCTAAATTATCAATAACCCGGTGACAAACACCTCCATTTTCAAGATACCACTCCATAGTAAACATGCACCGAACTGAACCGGCGTGTCAAAGATCATGCATAATTAATTCTGGAAATATCGATGAGTCTTACACTACGACCTTTAACCTGCGACAGTAGCCAATTATTTCTGGTTCTTTTTACGAAAACCTGTTACGAACATTCTTCATATGTACATAAAAATGCCTAGGGAGTCTTACCACTAAATTCTCTATTCATGAGATTCTCTGCTGGTATTTCACTGCATGTGTTGTCTCCATATCCCACAAAAAGTGACAAGTATATTATTATCTATCAAATGCGATGTTACATGTGTGAAAAGTTTTATCCAGAGATAAAATATGACTCTAAATTTGCTATTTGATCCGTAATGCCATTGCCGGCGACGTATTGGTTCGTGCAGGTATTTACGTACCGTTGAATACGGTATGTATGTATGTATGTAGTATGTATGTATATATGTATGTATGTATGTATGTATGTATGTATGTATGTATGTATGTATGTATGTATGTAATGTACGTATGTATCTATGTATGTATGTATGTATGTATGTATGTATGTATGTATGTATGTACATGTATATATGTCTATGTTTCGTATTGATAAAAAATAATAAATTTAAATCAAAAACTTGATACTACTATTTTGAAGTTAAGGTCTTATTTGAAACGAGTATATGTAGAAGAAACCGACAATTTTATTTTAAGTTTTCTTTTCTCATTCTATTGGCAAGTGTTGGATTAAAAAACAAAACAGTGACTGAAATCATGATAAGCAAAAATTGAAGTGGCTTTCATTAATTAATTAATTAATTAATTAATTCATTCATTCATTCATTCATTCATTCATTCATTCATTCATTCATTCATTCATTCAAAATGTAAGACCTTTATTGTCAAACAAAACTGCCGTTTCGTTATATAGTATTTAAAGAAAATAATCTGAAAATTTCACAAAATTTGGCCCAGGCCAGATTGGATTGAATAAAATGTTGAAAACGGGAGAAAGAAGTAGCTAAGAAAGCACGTGATTTGCATAAATTTACACTTCTTTCTCGCCCAACTTTACTACTGCTTTTCATGCTTAAAGGTGAAACCAACCAATATTTTAGTCTTGGGATAACAAATTTATGAAAATTTACTGAATCTTTATAATAAAGTGATTTTGAACAAAATGAGCTGTCATGTCTTACGCAACCTTTAACTATGAATGGAAGTGCCCTATATGTACGCACGTACCTACAAACCAGTGCTCCCCTTACGTGTGGTACATACATCAGTCCGTACAAAACAGTGAACATCCTGAAGACAAATGCTGACGCGTTTCAACCTACACATTACACTTCTCTATCACATAATGGTATTACTTTTTTGCACAATGGGACACCAGACAAAATGACTTGTTGAGCTCTGTAAGAAAGTTGTCTAAACGAAAATTTGGCTATTGACAATGCTATTAATCCTTCTCTCAACTGTTCGTTGTCATCTTTTAGTCTTGTCAGTGAAAATGATGTTTTAAAGTTAGTTTTAAAATCATCTTCTAAATCGTGCATTTCAGATATTTTACCAACTGAAATTTTTAGAGATTGTATTTATGAAATCGCTCCGTTTTTAACTCACCTTTTTAACAGCTCACTTTTATCAGGTACTGTTCCGCAGCTTTTTAAAACTGCATTTATTAAGCCTTTGATAAAGAAACCTAGTCTTGATAACAATATTCTTAAAAATTATAGGCCAGTTTCAAATTTATGTTTTTTGTCCAAATGTTTAGAGCGTATTGTCGCGGATCAATTGAAAATCTATTTATCAGAAAATAAATTGTATGCAAAATTTCAGTCAGCTTATCGTGTAAATCACTGTACTGGAACTGCATTGCTTAGGGTTCATAATGACATCATGACAGCATTAGATTCACGAAAGGATGTCATTTTGGTTATGCTGGATTTATCAGCTGCTTTTGATACTCTGGCCCATGACATTCTTCTCAATAGATTGCAGTGTCGTTTTGGAATAACAGGTTCAGCCTTACAGTGGTTTCGTTCCTATTCAACAGGCCGTGTTCAACGTGTTTATATTAATTCCACAACATGCTGTTCTACGTTTTGGTGTCCCACAAGGTTCTGTCGTAGGACCTTTACTTTTTACTCTTTACACAACTCCTCTTGATGATATTATTTCTTCCCTCGGCCTAGATTACATGCTTTACGCCGACAATTCTCAGATTTATGTTGTTTGTAATAGTCCAGACGATGTCAAGTTGGATCTTGAATTATGCATTGATAATGTGCATCAATGGATGAGGTCAAACATGCTGATCCTAAACGATGAAAAAACTGACGTAGTTCACTTTTCATCGCGTTTTAAGAGAGATGTGACTAAACATGTCAGTCTCAAGATCGGTACTTTCGATGTTACCCCGTCCACTACAGTTAAAGATCTTGGTGTTCTGCTCGATTCGAATGGTTCTATGTCAAATCAAATAAATAACACGTGTAAATCTGCCTTTTTTGCACTGTACCAAATCGGTAAAATTCGTTCTTTGATAGATATGCCGACCACAGAGAAATTAGTACATGCTTTTGTCATCTCATGACTAGACTATTGTAATAGCCTGATGCATGGGATTCCTGACTATCAGCTTAGAAAACTTCAGTCATCAGTTCAGAATGCGGCCGCACGTCTCGTAACACGCAATAAGAAATGTGAACACATCTCACCTGTTCTATTCCAACTTCATTGGTTGCCAGTGAAAGAGAGAATCAAGTTCAAAATTTTGCTTTTTGTTTTCAAAATTCTTCATAGCGAATGTCCACAATATTTGCAACCATTGGTAGCTATAAATATCCCTGAGCGTGCTCTCCGTTCATCTAACAAAATACTTCTTACCATGGCAGGCGTGACGCTAGGGGCACTACAGTTAATTATGGTTATCGCGCATTTGCAATTGCTAGCCCATTGTTGTTGAATGAGCTTTCTTTTGATGCTCACTGTCTTGGTTGGTCTTGTGAGTCTTTTAAACGTTGTCTTAAAACTCATCATTTTAAGCAGTGTTATAGTACTTATCTGTAATTTTTTTATTGCAGAAATTGATTTGATGTCATGTCCATATGTAATTTTATTGTAATGTACAGAGCACTGAGACGTAGTGTGGAGCGCTTTTAAGCAATACATATTAATATTATTATTATTACACACGAACCACAGTCTTCGGTTCTGTTCTACTGTCAATGTATGAAGTAACTCTCGGACGTCTTCTTGACAAATGACGTCATGGTTTCCTTTCACTGGTATTTCTTTTGTTTGTATAAGTTGATCTAAATGATCCAAACATATACGTCTCGAAGGCTAAGCATCGCCGAAAATAGTTATAACGCGTAACTAGGTGGAATCGTTGGCCTTTTGTGAACCCGGAAGTGAAGTCTATTCAGCTCAATATACATTGCCTGTCGACATCTTCGGAAACTGACCACTTTCCCTGCACCTTTCTTCAAGGCCAGTGTAACGCAATCTGTGCACAATCTGTGACCACATGCTCCCATATGATGAAAACCACCCTTATTCTAACATGGACGTAGTTGACTAACTTTGGATTTCGCTTTCGTAAATGTGATGTCCATGCAGCGTGGTTTGCCATTGGGTTGGCGCACTTCGACACAAATCTCATGCCGCGCCGCGCCGCTACATTCCGATATTCCGCACAATAAAGGAACACGACCACCAGAAAGATAGCCAGAAACCCGTATTTCAGCTCTGTTGTCATTTCCAAGTTGACATCGTTGCTTGTCGGAGGTATTTCCGAGATTGGGAGCCATGACTGATCTTATATACAGCTTTCACTACACTGCGCCAGTTTGGACGTGGGCTTCATGGCACAATAAAGCGAATTTAGCAGTACGCCCTCACCGACTAAATTTGCCCTTTACATTCGTTTTATCCCGTGATCCCTGACCTCCCGTCAAGAAGGAAGATTCCGGAACATCAACCTTGCGCAGATGCCTTTCCTAAAGAAACCCAAAATAAAGTTAGCATAATAATCTCTTCTTTAGTCAGTACGTAAACACGATCCATGCTTGTGTACATCCGCACAAGCAGGCATTTGCCCACGAACGTAACGGCAGGGGTCGATCGACTACACCCGAGCCTGAAATGACGTAATTTCAACCACAACTGAACGCACACCGTCGAACGCGACGGGCACGCGATGGACCAGCAGACGAGCTCTTGTTACTAGGGCCAAGACGCGTTTGTACACTGTATGACTTAGGATGGGTATGCAACCGCTCATATGAGTTCCGAGGACGTGCGTTACCAAAAAGGTGGGACAAGGGGGACACTTTTTTCCACGGCAGTAACCGTCACCAAAAGGTTAGTAAAACTCAATTTTTTTTAATTTAACCATTGTTTTGAACACTGTAAGCTCAAAAAAAAAAGAAAAAAAGAAAAAAGATGAAAAATTCGATTACAGACTCATTAACATATACATTTACGTCATCAAAAGAGCAAGACTACTAAACACGATTCACCTTTAGTTTTTTATTGTCTTGTTTATATACACAGTTAGGAACACCTTGTGCATTTTAGGCTAATAAAATAGTGGAACACTTGCAGTTCATGCATAAAGTTCTGCTGATGTACAGTCATTGTTAATTATCAAGAAAAAATTTGTAACTGATCCTGATTTTTTTTAGCAGTGAAATCAAGGAGGACTGATTTTTTTCCTTCCAACATACTTGGAATACCAAATAATTTAATTATAAAGGACTCAAAACTCTTAGAACAAGCTATAGGCAAGCATAATAATTTGAGGCTTTTATAAATTTGGTAATGCAAAACCACTGAACCACCATTGAAGCAAAGTAATAGTTTAAATATTAAGTTTGAAGGAAAACCTGAAGAATAGTTTTAACAAAATCCAGTTTAAAGGGACAAAGTCACTCATTTTTGACATTATTTTAGTTTAGTTTCTCTTGAAACATCATTTATTCCATTCTTTGAC
>LD344113.1:137275-155798 GCA_001465055.1 Ptychodera flava | reverse complement strand
ACGATCCTTCTTGGAATAATTAAGATGTGTTAACGGGTCGGGGACAGAATGGTGTTTGACGCGATCGACCGCACAACCTTCCGGTTCATAGGCTCTGCATGCTGGTGTACGGCAATAACATTTTCGGATTAAAAGTTATTTTGGATTACCCGCAAGTCCATTTTTACAATGAAAAGTGTCAAAAAATCTTGAGAAGAATTCGTCAAAATGGGTTTAAAATATTTTTTTTTACATATTAGTAGCGAGATTCGATGCAAATTGAAGTCTTCAGGGAGTCAGTATGTTGCTGTAAAGTGACAAAGTTTCGAATACAAATCCGAAACACATATCACTGCAGTTTCAGACTTAACAGCAGTTGACGTCACAGAGTTGTTTTCATTCCGCAATCATCCGTGTATCTCCAAATTATCCCTCGTTTGTGCAGTTCTTTAACCGTCGGAATATTTTCTGTGCTCGGAGTGCTCCCTAAGTGGGTAAAGTATGTATTTAACTACTAAAATGTTGTTGTTTGAAAACAGTGAACGGCCAAATTTGCAAGGACAGCTTTTAGCTTTGTGTAAACGCTTGTCTATCTTACAGCTTCTGACTCCACCAACTGTTGTTGAGTCCCGAGGGTCTATGGTCGTACAGGGGTCATTTAATTGGGCGTGTTTCAACCTCATCAGCGGCAGTCCATTGACACCCAGATTACACGTATCCTCATTTATTTTCTCAACGCATCTTGGTTCTACTGTTATACCTGCATGTAAATTACCATAACAAGACACTCGCCAATTTGATTCACGTGATTCTTGACCCGGCCTCACCTTTGTAACAGAGCCAAGTTACTGGGCTTTAGACTTGTAGAATCATCATTCAAAAGATATCGTCTCTGATTTACGATTTTGTTTTGTGATAAAAGTTGCCGAATAAATTGTGGTATCAAGAGTTATTGTTAACATTATCGATGGTTCGGTAAAACTTAAATCCTTATGGCTATGTTAGTATCTGCATTGCGAATGAGTGTTCTAAAAACAACCCAACACTACGTCTACTCCACCGAGCTGACTTTTGTTATTTAAATTTTGTCAGAAGGAAAAAGGTGAGCGAAAAAAAACATCTTTGACGCTTCGTGTTTCGTGAAACAACAGATTATAGGTTAATTGTCCACCGTGGCACCACAGAAGGCGATTCTTGACAAATTTAAAGGTAAGAATGAATTTGCCAACTTCGTAAACTCCATAGCAACTGGTCTTGACTATCGTCTTCAGATTAAGCAAGGAAAAACTACATTAGTTTTTTCCGTACGTGAGGACAATATGTAACTGATAGTAACGTCTACCCTAATTTTTGCAGCTTTAAGTCAGTTGATGGTTTTGTCTTTTTAATCTGAATGTTGACATTTTGAGCTATCTTGACGGTTTATTATAATGATATGCAGACTAGTTAGTGGTATTGCGGTTTCATTGTAGTCTTTTACAGGTTTGCAAGGAGCTTTGCTCGTAAATATATCGAATAGAGTCAATAGTTTGCCATATAATGAGGAGCATTGAGTCTTTGACATACGGGGCGCGGAAGCTGCCATCAATTCAATATGAGAAACAAGGGAAAAAGGGAAAAAGTGTTAGGGGGAAAACTGCAGTTGGTGGACTTATAGTCGCATGACTGGTATGTAGACCAATTTCTGAGCACAATGCATAGAGGTATTTCTTGCTAAATCTAAATTTAGATGTATCATTTTTTTCGTCGCAGTCAAATTTACCTGAAAATTCGAAAGAAAACCGTGACAAACAGCATGATCAAAGTATTTTTGGACATTTTCTGCGATTTCTTATCTAAATTTGCACATCGATATCTTTGATCAAACTTTGTTGGTGGCACCATTTACAAATTGTGGTGGGCTATCAATAGTATACTCTTCAGATATGTCAAAATTGCTTGTCCAATCAACACCACAAAACTGCAAAGGATACTGCAACTAGACGACAAAGGTGACACTATCTGTTTCCTTTAATTTTTAGGTTATTCTGTTTTTCCGGAATTTAGAAATACCTAAAAGCATTCAAAAGTATGACAATACTTCAAAAACAGTGTTTAGATCCAAGAAAACAAGTAGAAGTTCCATGTCTACTGATAGACTACTAATTATCTTCCCGCTGCTATGTAATCAAAGTATTTGTGGACATTTTCTGCGTTTTCCTATCTAAATTTGCACATCGATATGTTTGATCAAACTTTGTTGTTGGCACCGTTTACAAATTGTGCTGGGAAATCAATAGTGCGCTCATCAGATATGTCAAAATTGCTTGTCCAATCATAGACCCTCAACATCACATAACTGCAAACGATAATGCAAGTAGACTTGTATCGCAGATCACCATGGGTTACTAGTCTTACGAACAGTACATATTATCTTACTCATCAAAAAAGTACTTTATGGTATGGTATTGCTTCCGTTTACGCTCAAATCACAAAGCTGATTTCATTCACGCGATTCTTAACCCAGACTGACATTTGAATTAGTTCTAAATAACTGCCCTCTGAGAATTTGTAGAGTTGTGACTCCATCCAACCCCCGAAAATGAGTGTTTTGTCGTTTAAATTGTTGAAAAAATGTTGCAAGTAGGCATGTGTTGGACAAAGCTTAGAATGATGGGTCCAGTTTGTATTCTTTTTTGATAAATTACCTGGTCTGAAAAATTTTCTGCAACCCCTCCCTCTGAATGACATTAAAGAAATCAGCAAAAAAGTGGTCTAGGATATCGGCAACCACCCCCCAATGATGTCCCTCAAATGGGGTAGCAACCTAAGAAATATCAAGATTTGGATTACAGATCAGTAGAGCCGGCTCTACCACTTCAATGATTTCCCTTGCACCTATTGTCTGGAGTTGATATAGCATGATGGCCCAGGGCGACGCAGAGACAGTGCCATGCAGTGCCTAAGAGAGATCTCTTATGAACCAGTGGAGGAGTTTCACTCGATTGAAAAAGGAAGCCACCATGGGTCCTCAGCCCAACGCAATCTTGTAAGGGTGTCTCAACCTGAAGACTAGCTTGCATTGTTCCTGCCCCTTTAGCTGGCCGAGCAATCGCTTCACTTCTTTTTTGTCAAGCTCCATCCCATATTCTGCCATGATGCTCTCATTGTCTGTCTTGTTCGGAGTGCAGAAAAGCACGAGCATCCCTATATGTTCTCTCTAAACCCCTTGTTGATGCTGGTGTCATTGTTGTGTCAGGACCAAAAACTGATGTTGCCAAGCCGGGCGCAGAACCCCAAGTTGACCAGTTCGTTGCTCCGCTTCTTCACATCTTTTGATGGGGAACATTCATCTAAAACAATCAGCATCTGCGTTCGTGCACTATACTTTGTGGGCCATCTTTAGCCACTCATTTACGCCTGTGCAGGAGACTGGGAGGATGATGACATCTTTGTCTGTGAAAAGGAACCTCTTGTCATAGGCTTTTTTGTTAGGGTAAGTGGAGCACAAGAAAATTATTTACTCAAATTTCTGACAATAAGGCCCAGTCAACAGGCTTATTAGGTTCTCTGACTTGCCACAACGGGTGGGCCCTGTTATGATCATATTGAAGGGCGGCTCTATCTACAAACTGCCATCAATCTCTCTTCGTCCAATGTGAGCAGCACATGCCTATACTTAGAAGAGGATGCTGCTGAGATGGTTTTGTTCCAATGAAAGTACGTCGGCCAGCATGTACACTTATGCCAGCAGCCTGTCATTGCAATCTGCTGTGGCTATGTTTTATCGGTGGATTTCCAGCTGCACCCCGTCCTTCATGTTCATCACTCACAGGCCGTTGCCATGGAACATTTCATGCTTGAATCTTCTCAAGTCCACGAACAGGTAGAACTTGTTCTTCAAGAAACCGAGCTCACAAAGAACTAGGTCCTGGTCTGCGACGCCCTCTGTGAAGTATACATACCTTGGTTCAATATTTGACAACAAATTGAAATGGGATCATAACACCGATGCTATACTGAAGAAGGGGCAGCAAAGATTGTACTTTTTAAGGAAACTGCGTTCATTCATGGTTGATAGACAAATTTTATCTCTTTTTTATAAATCTTACATTGAAAGCGTTATCTCATTTTCATTCATTTGTTGGTATCAAAATCTGTCTGTTAAAAACAAAACTTCACTTGATAGAATTGTTTCACTTAGCTCAAAACTAATTGGTATACTCCAGAGAAGTCTTTCTACGTTTCATAATCAGCAAGTACTCAGGAAAGCCCGCTCAATTCTTTTGTCTAGTGATCACATTTTATCAGCAGAGTTCGACACACTTCCCTCTGGTCGGCGTTTTAGATACCCGGCTTGCAGGTCAAACCGGCACAAGTTGTCATTCATTCCAACCGCTCTGCGGCTTTTAAATGATTCCTAAACTGTTTTTTGTATAGTCCTGCGTCTCCTACCATTTTGTAAATTAGTATTATATATTTTTGATGTTGTATTTGAGCCACGCTTTTTAATTGCCCGTGTTTGGGATAAATAAAGTTCTATTGAATTGAATTGAATTGAATTGAATTGTATCGGTGAGCCTCTGTCCATAAATGCCGGGGGAGCATTCGCTGGGCATAGACTTTGTTGCCAATCCCTTTGATCATCACACTAATGCTTTAAAGGTCAGGATTCATGAACAGCTCACTATCTAGCCAGACTTGCACCTGTGCCTTTGTGAATGGAATCACACGCCCTTACCGAGTTTATCATAAGAAGCATCAGCACAAGCTATAGAGGTGGACTCCTCAGAGCAGTGGCACTGCTGGTGACGTGGGTCCTTATCATTTACTTTGGGTACAAATACTGCCACACAAAAATATTTGTGTTGACAATGAAACTATGGTCGAAAAGTCCAGGACGTGTGTTAGGAAGCAGGCTACCCTGTGGCCTCCCCTCTGGAAGGGGAAGAGGAGGGCCTTTAACCCTAGAGGTCATCAAGAAAATGAAGCCTGAGCTCATCAGCAAACACTACGTCATCTATGAGACAGGATTCAATGCCCGTGTGAGCAAGGACATCATCAAGAACCTCGTTTCTTTGGCTTGTAAGGGCCTGGGCTACTTGCTACAGATCAAAAACATGTAGGGGCTTTCAAAGGATCTGAATGCCTCTTTCCTTGTCAGCAGTGAGATGAATAAGTGGGGAGGGGGGCTTTGCTTACACTCTCAGGCCCATTCTCAATATTGTCAGCACAGGGCTGATCACGGCCAAACACGTTGACATAAAAACAGGGGCCAAAAGAATCCGGGTGCTAACATAGACGGAGATGCATGCAGTGGAGGCATCAATCCCCCCCCCACAGTGCAGACCGCGAAAACGCTAGCATTGGAGCCTGCGGATACAGCAAAGATGAAGAAGATTACACTTCCAAAAAGAAAGAGAAGAACCCTGGTCGAGTGGAACCAGGGAAGAAGTTGGCTGTGATCAGCTTGCAGAAAAAGCAAGAGACAGCAGAGAAAGTGACCCACAAGGTTGGTGTGGCCCCTCCAGAGAGCGGTCCCGTGGCACCAGAGGCCCACACTCTCAGATTCGGTACAACAATTGTAATGTTCTTCTAGGGGTGGCCGGGGTCACTTTCACAGCTCTAGGTTTGTACTACTCAAAACGTAAGCACACATTTCCTCCAGTCAACCCGCCTGCTGTGGCACAGGCAGAGGGCCACAGGGGCCCTCCTCCTCCTTCTCCCCCTCTTGATCCTACTCTGCAGCATTCTGTTTACAAAATGGAACAATTTATGGACGCCGCCTTAAATTTTTAAATTTACATATTGATGGCGCAAGTGACACCAAGACCCTTATTACCACTTTGTACGAAGGGGCTTTGTAGGAAGGGCTGACCATTGTCTACTCGGTGGGCGCAGAAAAATACTGAAGACAGACATTGGCAACCCTGGCAAATCCACCTTGAACACAGTCCTCGAACTTGAAGGGGCTTTAGCAGTGGCGGTTGCAATGAAAGATATTCTTGAGCAGGAAAACATTATTCCAAAAGATCCCACTCTTTGAGCGCAAATCATGCCAGTGGTGGTTGGGATCATAACAGTTGTCAGGGCGATTCTCAACATGACTGCCTTCACCAATGTGCTTGCATAGAAACTGTCTGGCGAGGGGAAGCTTTAAAAGCAGAGAGAGAAAGGTACAACGTGGCGTTGGAGAAATTCAATCGACACAAAGAGGCATACATATAGCAGATGCAGCAGATCCAAAACTCGAGGCTAAGACTAGAGAGTGAGCTGTCTTTGACAGATGAGGACTTGCAGCTCTTTTTGCAAGAGATGGAGGTGTGGCCTCTCTTTATATGGCCGATGATTCTAAGTTTAGAGAGTACTACATGCCAAACACTGGATAGAAAAAAATGGGAATTGATCTATGTTGTGGCAGGCTTTGTTTGCAACCCTGTGGTGTTTCTCCTTTGATTGGGGCAAGTTACCTGCTGCTGGACTTGATGTCGACTTGCTGTTTGACTCGCTGTATTTCTCTTTGTCTCTCAAGCACAAGACACTTGCAGTCAGTTGTGTGTGAGACAGCAGCTGCTTGTTGTTTTTGAAGACATTCATCACGACTGGCTGTATTTGGAAAGGCTGTCTTCAGGCCACTTGCTTCTGGACTTGCCAAATTCCTTTATGTTTCTCAAGAGCAAGACACTTGCAGATGGTTGTGTGGGACATTTGGCCATCTTTTTATTGTGGGTGGCGGGTTAGTTGGTGCTTGACAGCAAGTCAAACTGCTTGAATATCTCACATTTAAGTTTCCCAATTGCCGACAGTAAGCAGACAGAAAAGTTGTCTAACATCTACAACAGCTCCCTCGGCTAACGGAAAGGGTTCGCAGTCATCAGGAAACTGGCTTCAGCCGCCAAGGTCCCATGCTGATAATTAAATAATAACACATGCACAACACATGATACTGAGGGCAATATCATGATTTGTTGCCTGCCCAAGGGATGGTGCCCATGACAGTAATATTGATAATGCCCGATCCGAAGACGAGAGCGTTATCAATCGTGATATTGCCCTCACATACTGCATTGTCAAAAATACAAATTATTAGGCATTTGAAATGTTGGCAGAATTTTCTAATGAATGAATGAATTAATCTATTTGTTTTAATGTATCAAATGTTGCGATATTTAAATATGTATATCATTTATTTAAACAATTATGGTAAGTTTCTCCATTGAAAAACCGTTGCTTTTCGCAACAATAACATTTATTATTACACCTCACGTATAATTCAGGTACTGTGATTGGCTGAGCCTCACTCACGTGATATGGAACAAAAAGTGATTGAACATGGCTAAGGTGATATAGCCCTGTCGCGTGCGCTGATATAGCCCTGTCGCGTGCAGTGATATAGCCCGCTACCACGTTCTGGAATACCGCGCGTACTTTCTGCGCGTAGTGCACATCATCGCGTACATTTGCTTGGTATTTTCTGTAAAGCAATGGCTTTTGAAAAGGTACAAGAAATTAGCTCGACCTGAAGTACACAACGACGTTTAGTACATTAAACGAGAAAATCTTGAACAACACTGTCTTCGTTTTAGACGTTAATTTAACTTCATGTAGCATTGCGATCGAGCAACAAATAGAACGTTTCACTGTGGCGAGTCTCGGTCGACACTTGACTGCATTCTGAGCAAAGTTTCGAAAACAAGTGTCTGTTCGGTGTAATAAAATTAATAACACACGCTAGCTCGGGCAAGATCACGATTTGTTGCCTGCCCTCGGGCTGGTGCTCATGAAGGTAATATTGATGATACCCTCGCCTTCGGCTCGGGCATCATCAATATTACCGTCATGAGCACCAGCCCTTGGGCGGGCAACAAATCGTGATCTTGCCCGAGCTAGCGTGTGTTATTATTTAAATACGATAGATAAATATCAGTCTCAGCTCAGTAAAACAGGAAATATTAAATTTGCTATATAGTTTGAAGGGTTGGAACGATTTAAAAATCAAGCACTGTGTAAAAATTTTCATTACTAAATCATCCCGGTTCATACGTTGCTTTCAATTGCAATTCAAGGTTCTACTGCTTTTGTCCTAAAAAAATATTGAAATGTCCACCTGTTATCGTCGCGTTGGAAAATAGCGGTGCAGCTGCTGATCTTGGCATGTCGATGTTCATGCGCGGAGATTGTGGATCTTTCCTGCTTTCCACGCAGTTTTCTTGGGATGAAGCCTGAGACATCAGGGGTGACAACGGTACACGAGTTGAAGTTGGAAGGTGCCTGGAGGGTAGAGTTGAATGATTTGCTAGAAGTGTAGTAGCTAGTGCTGCAGCTCGGGCGTTGGTAAGAGATTGCTGTTGCCAGGATTGCAGTCGCGAGCATCTCGGCCATTTGCTGCTTTTGTCGGAGTGAGGTATCTTTCATGTAGCTACTTATACTACCTTCATTACGATGGTGGCTAACACTCGTATGTCGACTGTTAAACCCGGCTTCGCCGAGGAGAGTGATGGATGTCGCTCAAAACCTGTGATTTGTGTAGCACTGACTCAGATTTGCAGCTGTTGAAATGGTTATCGACATTAAATTTATCACGCGAACGTTGGAAAAGCGCGTCACATTTCGGGTTTATCTTGGTCCATAGAGTTCGGAAGCACGTACTGGAAAGTGAAGTGGGTTGGCTGCATTGACGTACATGATACCACCTGATACAACATTATCGTCCGATTGATGGTTCTTAGTGTACTTCACTTTCAACTTGAATCATGTATTTGCGACCGAGATCGTCCGCTTTTACTTGAACATTTTCGGCGCGGAGGTCCTGTTGACCCTTTCTCCCACGGTGGCTAAAAAAGCATGATATTAAACTATACTTTGTGGAGCAGTACGGAGGCATCAACATCGGAGCGTGAGAAATAAATGGAGAGTTTCTTGAGATCGCCAAGAAGTATCGCCGGCTTATGCACGAACGTTTCCCTTTCCCTGGCTCTTCAGCTGAGTCGAGCGTCGCTGCTGTGAAACGCTCCAACTCCCAGGTCACCATACTCAAACTTGCTGGTTTAATAATGTCTGTAAAAAGAGACAGCGTTGTTCGCTACAGCTCTCATGAACTGACTGCCCATTTGAATTAAAAGGTCATCTAACTGGGCCGGCGATAACTCTGCATGTCGTTTTGAAACCATATCTATACAACTTCCTTGCATTATGCAACCCTCAGTGAACGACAATTTGTTGTGCGCAGAAAAGCAAGTTACCATCGCAACAAGCAAGAGTCACTCCAAAGTATATAATATCACTTTTTCCTGCAATAAGTGACTCAGTCTTAGCCAATCACGACTATGGTATATTAGGTGAGGTGTAAAAATACACTTTATCGATCCCAGTCAGTACACCAGACTTTGTGCCCTGAGTGATAAAAATGATGGCCTGCACCTTCTTCCTCTCAGCACGGACTGGGTTAAATTTGTCTCCGACAGACCAGTTTCCTTGGTTTACCCCTTGCAGGAACTTGATTTTCAGAATGAACTTATCCTCCGGAAAAGCAGTAAGTAGCTGTGCTGCCCTTTAATCTGTCATGCTAGTATTCAGTTCCATCATGGCATTGACATAATGTCCATCTTTCATCTCCATGCAGTCCTAGTCCCCCTTTTCCACCCACCAGGTAGAGAAGACCGTGGTGGTACCATCGACCTCAAACTCAGCTTTTGCGCTGTCAAAGGCCAACACCCACTCGTCGTCGGCCGGGGAGCCCCACTAGATGGGGGATCAGGCTATCTAAATGGCCGGTCGTCAACCCTCTCGTAGACTGCGATCACCTCACTGGGTGATGGATATGCTCTGGCAGAAGTGGCCGAGGGAGGTGTCTTTCAAAGTCTATCGGGATAGGTTCGTCAAGTAACACACCAAAGTATATAATCTCTGAAGATCTCCTCGAGGTCATTCATAAGGTCATTTGATACCGACACGATGTCGGGTGGGTACCTAGTGAATATATTGCTACCAGTAGAATATCTCTCAATGAAAATTTCCATTAAGATGGTGCTGTGGGTCGGTTGGGTGATTCTCAAATAACGGAATATGGTGCTGGGAGGGGGAGGGGGCAGGGAGATCAGTTGGGTGATTCTCCATTATCGGTTTTCCATTCGCCCTCATTGCTGCTCCTGATATCAGAAATACATGAACTAAAAATAGCATATTCTCAAAACTGTTAGCATATGAATCTAAGTACAACCAACTTACCAGAGAAATTTCTTTAAATTCAATTGTATTCTGTGGTTTATTAAAGGCCTAATTGAAGCAATTCATCAAATATGCAAATCAGCTAAATATTAAAATGTCATACTCATGAAACGTGTAAGTTGTTTTGATAGACTTAGCACGATCAATGAATTGCAGATAGCAGTGGTTTGGTCAAATTCAGTGCGTTGATTATTTATAGATGGTCAAATTGTGCAAAAATGGACGGAACCTAAACCATACATACCAGTTCCGGACTTCGTCCAGCAGGGACTAAACAGGGAGACGCCTTACTGTGAATGAGTCCGACAATTGTCATACCATAACAGAGAGTCATGCTGCCACAAGTTGGTGCCCGATTTACGATTTCCACATAAGGAATTGAGTAAGTGTTGGTCCCAGTAAGCTTTACAAACAAAAGACCAACGATTCAGTCATAAACGAGATCCTTGTTACTGGTGCATGCTGCGGCCACGGGGTATCCGTATCTGTTCGAATCTTTCAGCGTCTTCCCGTTGAAAATCATTAAAAGTTGTTGAAAACATGTTGTGGTATAAAAAGCCGTTATTGTTAACATAAACACCTTAGATATTATGCCTATGAAAGTCTCTGCATTGCAAATGAGTGTTCTAAAAATAACTCAACCCTGTCGCCCATCCACCCAGCAGACTTCATCGGTATTTAAATTTTGCCACCATTAAAAGATAAGATTAAAAATTATCTTTGTTTTGTTTCATAAAATACATAAATTTATGTGGCATATTCTCCATCTACTGATTACAGTTGGTAAAATGGTTTTTGACCTTGTCAATAGTCGCTAGGCTAAGGCAGAAAACTATGTTGTTCATGATAAGTGACATACAGTTTTGTACGTCGCGCTAACTTTTCTTGGCATGTTGAAGTAACGTTACTTTTTTGTTCGAATCTATATTGCTTCTTTTTTATGCTATTTCTTTCCATTTTATTGTCGCCGGGTGCCGCCAACTAAGCTGTTCGTGCAAAAAGGTGTTCGTGCGCAGTTTTTCAGCGGGTGGGCAAATTTCAAAACTAATCAGTGGGCGGGGAAAAATCTATATTTACTGTGGACGGGGAAGAAATTTCATTATTTTCAGTGGGCGGGGAGAAAATACCAGAAAATATATTGAGGGAGGGGAAAGCCATGGTGGATGATAGAACTTGAGGGGAGATTAAGCGCCTAACTTATGGAGGAGCAATGTGCCAAAGTGTACTGCTAGCTGCTGGCACGGGAAATTTGTCACAAAGCCGAAACAAACACTCGGTCAAGGATTTAAATAACTGTTAGTTCACCAGCTATTTTGAGTGACACAAGTACAACAATAACCACAGCCATCGACACCACGATAAGATAACCGGCATTAAACGAGCAGTTTTGTCGGCTTTGCTTGACCTAAAGTTTGCATTTCTTTCAACAGTGAAATCTGTGCATAAGGCGTGCCTTTAGATACAATCATGGTTGGATGCACAACTGTATCGGTGGCGCTCTTCATAGTACTTCTGAACATCAATGCAGCCGTGAGTTGTCCTTCAGTGTGCAGCTGTCGGTCGAATGACTACGTCGATTGTGGGCGAATATCCTTGACAGTGATACCCACAGGTATTCCAGCTGAAACAGTCACCCTTGACCTTGGTCATAATAGCATAACGTCACTTCAAAAACAAGCGCTTAGTTCCCTGACACTGCTGAAGGACTTGTACCTCAGATATAACGCCATTTCGGTCATATCGTACAGGGCATTCCATGGACTGACCAGTCTAGAGGCGTTACACCTTCGCTACAATAACATAACGACACTGCCATCTGACGTCTTCAATGCTTTGTCTAGTTTAAAGTATCTGACTTTGGACAACAACAAGATATCAACTTTACCATCAGGAATCTTCGCTGGCTTAACTTCGCTATCGAGTTTACGATTACAAAACAATGAACTCACAACAGTAGCCAAATTTGCCAACTTACCACAGCTTACTGAATTGGACCTTGGGAATAACTGCATCACTGCATTGCAAGATGGAGTGTTTGAAAGATTACCGAAGCTACGAGATCTTAACCTGGAAAATGCTTGCATCGAATATATATTTCCTTCCGCATTCCGGGGACTGACTAATCTCAGATATTTGTATCTTCGCAACAACATTAATCTGACAACGCTACCTATAACGATGTTTGACGAAGTTGGAAACTTGACAAATCTGCAACTTCAACGGAATGCTATAATGTCACTCTTACCAAATCAGTTCAGTCGCTTGTCTCGCTTAACACGACTTCACCTCTATAACAATAACATCACAGCATTGTCATTAGGGGCCTTCGGTGGTTTGTCTAGTTTACTAAGTCTGTATTTGGACAATAACAGGATATCAACATTACCACCAGGAATCTTCTCTGGCTTGATATCGTTAAGACATCTTGGTCTCAATGATAATAACATCACAACATTGTCATCTGACGCGTTCAGTGGTTTGCCTGGCTTAAAGTATCTGTATTTGTACAACAACAAGATATCAACATTACCATCAGGAATCTTCTCTGGTTTAACTTCTTTAAAGAGTTTAGAATTACAAAACAATGAAATCACAACAGTTTCCAAATTCGCTAACTTACCACAGCTTACTAAATTGCACCTTGGGAATAACTGCATTACTGCATTGCAAGATGGGGTGTTTGAAGAATTAATGAGGCTAAGTCTTCTTTACCTGGAAAGCACTTGCATCGAAAATATATCCCCTTCCGCATTCCGGGGATTGACTAATCTCAGATCTTTGTATCTTAGCAACAAAAGTAATCTGACAACGCTTCCTATCACGATGTTTGATGAAGTTGGAAACTTGACAACTCTGCAACTTGAATCGAATGCTATAACGTCACTCTTACCAAATCAGTTCAGTCGCTTGTCTCGCTTAACACGACTTCACCTCGATAACAATAACATCACAGTATTGTCATTAGGGGCCTTCAATGGTTTGTCTAGTTTACTAAGTCTGTATTTGGAAAATAACAGGATATCAACATTACCATCAGGAATCTTCTCTGGCTTAAATTCGTTGAGACGGCTATCTATCAATAACAATGAAATCGCGACACTGTCATCTAACGTCTTTCATGGTCTGTCCCACTTAAAGTATCTGGATTTGTGGGACAACAAAATACCGACATTACAATCAGGAATCTTTTCTGGCTTAAATTCACTTACATCTCTTGATCTCTTAAACAATGACATCACAACATTGTCATCTGACGCCTTCAATGGTTTGTCTAGTTTACAGTATCTGTATTTGTACAACAACAAGATATCGACATTACCATCAGGAATTTTCTCTGGTTTAACATCGTTATCGAGTTTACGATTACAAAATAATGAACTCACAACAGTTGAAAAATTTGCCAACTTACCACAGCTTACTAGATTGGACCTTGGGAATAACTGCATTACTGCATTGCAAGATGGGGTGTTTGAAGGATTAATGAAGCTAAGCATTCTTGACCTGGAAAGCACTTGCATCGAATATATATCCCCTTCCGCATTCCGGGGATTGACTAATCTCAGATATTTGTATCTTAGCAACAACATTAATCTGACAACGCTACCTATCACAACGTTTGATGAAGTTGGAAACTTGACAACTCTGCAACTTGAATCGAATGCTATAACGTCACTCTTACCAAATCAGTTCAGTCGCTTGTCTCGCTTAACACTACTTTACCTAAAAAACAATAACATCACAGCATTGTCATTGGGGGCCTTCAGTGGTTTGTCTAGTTTACAGCATCTGTATTTGGAGAACAACAAGATATCAACATTACCACCAGGAATTTTCTCTGACTTAGATTCGTTAAGACGTCTGTACATCTCTAACAATAACATCATGACACTATCATCTGACACCTTTGATAGTTTGTCCAGTTTACAGTATCTATATTTGCACAACAACAAGATTTCAACATTACCATCGGGAATCTTCTTTGGCTTAAATTCGTTAACGGATTTACGATTACAGAGCAATGAAATCGCAACAGTTGCCAAGCTTGCCAACTTACCACAGCTCACTTACTTGAATATGAATTATAACTGCATTACTGTATTGCAAGGTGGGATGTTCGAAAGAGTAACGAAGCTACGAACTCTTTACCTGCAAAATAGCTGTATCGCAAATATATCTCCTACCGCATTTCGAGGTTTGACAAATCTCAGATTTTTGTATCTTAGCAACAACAAACTGTCAGCATTACCAATTTCAGTCTTCGATGATATGAAAACGTCGCACAGCAATCTTTATCTGCATGACAATCCATGGGCATGTGATTGTCGCCTCCGTGGACTGCGACAGTGGGTCGAGGATAACAGAGAGACTATCAACATCAACCTTTACGGGTTGACGTGTCAAACACCACAGGCCTATACCGGACTTGATTTCATGGATATTTCACAACGGAATATGACATGCACTTGTCCTGAATTCCCCGAACACATAAGATTGGTTGACGCTGAAGAAGGCAGTACCGTAGAATTGACCTGTAATGCAACAGATATGCCTGAACCAAATCTTTCTTGGATAACACCCAATGGAGACATTATAAACAAAGGTAGCAACAGCAATAATACAACAGTTGAATTCGGCGATCTGGAGCTGACAAACCAAGGTACAATTGTTATAGTGAGGTCTGAGATGAAACATTCTGGATTTTATGTATGCATAGCTGAAAACTTACAAGGCAATGCGACTTGCATCACACATTTGCGTATCGTTCAGAAAATGACATCTTCCAACCCATACAGTACAACGGCTGTCGATCACGACTCCACAATACTGATTTCGAACGCAAAGACGATTCCAGGACACAAAAGCAATGTAGGCATAGTAACTGGAGCATTCTTTGGCGGACTTGTTTTAGTTGTTGGTGTGATAATGATAATTTTGATGATAGCTGTCAGGAAACGCAAGGGTGAAGAAGTTAAATGTCAAAAACAAAAATCAAACATTGCGTTCGAAAGTCGACACGATAGGGAAAAAGGTAATGATAGCATTGTTGATTCGAATATCACTGTCATAAAAAATGAGGGCGCTGATGATGCAACAAATCGACAGGAAATACCTGCTAGATATGTAAAGCCTCCAGAAGTATCTGATCAATTTTCACAAACAATTCTATGAAATGCAAATTGAAACGGATGATTCAACATACACCTCCCTGTCACCTGATACTGGGGCCCCTGAACATGTGTATGAAACCTTTACAAGAAATTAGAACAGGCAAGACGTCATAGTCACAGTACATCACCAGTAGAATAAATATAGACTTTAAATTTAGGTCTTATCACAATCAAATAACAGATGGTGAGTACCAACACGAAATCGAACATATTGTGGCAGAGCGACAAATAATACTCGATTTGAAAATATGCTAATGTACAAACTTGTGTTAATTGGACAATAGTTGCCGACCTTTGATGGTATGCAAATGACGAGAATATGTAAATGATGTCGAATTGTCCTTCTGCAGCTACTGGATTCCTTAGAATCATGCTGATTTGTAACACTGTACAGTATGGGCACTTTCTTCTCCAGGTTTTCTCACTCTAAATAATTTGATTAATTTGGAATATATGGCTAAATATTTGAATATTTGTAATTGTTATCGCCATTCTTCTATGATATAAATATAACAGATTTTACTTATTTTATTATAACGGTTTGACCTATTTACGAAGTGTAATAACAATGATTCGAATTGACGCATCGGTAATATGTTACTGTTCCATTATTGTTCCTACCAGTAGTTCGCATATTTTAGTATTCATATAAATACATGTTACATACCGAGAGGTTCAATTGATGTTACAAGTTTTTTTATTTCTATTATACAGTAATTACATTAAACGAATTCCAAACTGTCTGCAGGAACATTGTCACGATTGTAATAGTTTTGTAAAAGTCTTACACGAGATATGTACAATTTTGTTGAACCCATGACGAATATCCACTAGGTGGGTGGGAAAACGTGGAGGGTCTTCTTTTGTTAACTCAAGTATCATTACCGGTGTTTCTTTCATTGACTCAAGTGTCATTGCCAATGTGTTAATTAAGGTAAAGCAATTCAATGTATTTTGGTGATGGCTTAGTTAAGACTTTTGCATATATTTTGACATTCTACATCCACTTTATTGTGTTTTACATATAGTAATATCCTTTTAGTATTTTATTATTCTAATTTTATTGTATATAAGCTTTTTAAGTACTTTGTTATTTTATTTTATTTTAGAAAGAGTGTAACAACTGAAAAAAATGAAGCGTTTATTTGAAAATAAGGGCAATTTGTTTAGAAAAGGGGATAGTTACGATTGTAATATTTTTGTAAAAGTCTTACATGATACATGTATAATTTTGTTAAATCCATGACGAACATCCAGTAGGTGGATGGGAAAACGTGGAGGGTCTTCTTTTGTTAACTCAAGTATCATTACCGATGTTTCTTTTATTGACTCAAGTATCATTGCCAATGTTTTAATTATCTTTGGAATGAAACAATAGCTCATACATATATAATCAATTCTGGCTCCACAAATCTTGACCCTGTAACGTTATTAACTATTATTTTCAGAAGTCGGCATTTATCACAAGAACATTATAAATTTTAAAAAGCATCGGTTGGTATGCCGATCGAGTCAGCAGAATAATTATGAATATCTTTGAACTTTCTCCCATCAAGTATTTGGATTTTTATTTCTTATCCATTTAAGTACTTTTCATACTTTTTAGCAAATGTACGATTACTTCCTGTCAAGTATTTTACATGTTCACGTTACAACCTGAAAGATTGTCTATGTAATGTGAAGTTTTTGAGATGTAAGAACATGACTTTTGGTCGGTCAAGCTGACAGCGTATCAATAAACATCATCCACTTCAACTTACGACGTCTCTGCGTAGTAACATCCTGTATTACCTCTCACCGAGCCAATTCCCCGACTGAGGTTGTCGACAGTAAGAAGAAGCGGGCAACACTTTTTTTTTTATTTGTATATTTTTTTTTTATCTTTTTGGGGGTTTTAAAGGTATAATTTGCATTTTTATTATCCCAGAATTTTTACAGATTTTGATTTTTTTTAGATTTTGAAGGGTTTCAGAGGTCTGATTTTAAAGGGGATTCAATGTACTTTGGTGATGGCATAGTTAAGACTTTTGCATTTATTTTGACATTTTACATCCACTTTATTGTATTTTACATTTAGTATGGGCCTTTAAAGCTCCATAAGCTGTATCTTTCGGCTGTTTTTCAGAACTTTTGTTGTGTGGATTCCCTACACTTTCTGCACTGAATCCCTAAACTGCAGTTTAATGCCAAGTATTTAGCATATCAACACAACCTATATGAGTATAATCTCCATTGTTATTGTTGAAAATTGAATTCAAGTCCGGACTAGAATTCATTTGTAAACAATAAACAATGATCACTACAGACATACAAGCTGTATTGACAAAAAGAATACTTGAAATTTCAGCATGACAAACGGATTAGGGTCAGACACGGTAGTTGATATACAGAAGCAGAATACTGAAAAACTTGCAACAAGTTACAGCTTATGTCCCTTTAAGTACTAATTTTATTGTATTTTATATTTAGTATAAGCTATTTCTTTTATTTGATAAAGAGTGTTACAACTGAAAAATGAATCGTTTATTTGAAAATCGGGAGAATTTCTTTAAAGAAGGGAAGTGTTACGATTGTAATATTTTTGTAAAATTGTTACATGAGATATGTATAGTTTTGTTGAATCCATGACGAACATTCACTAGGTGGGTGGGAAAACGTGGAGGGTCTTCCTGGCCTTTTGTTGTATCATTGCCAATGTTTTGAGTAAATTTGGAATGATTCAATAGCTCATACAAATATAATCAAATTCAGGGTACGCCATGAAAATTTGTCTTTTTAATAGGAAGTTTTGATGTGTAAGAGCATGACTTTTGGTTGGTCCCACCCGACTGCGTATCAATAAATTTCATCCACTTCAATCTTACGACGTCTCTGAGTAGTAGCATCCTGCATTACCTCTCACCTAGCTAATTCCCTGACTCAAGATGTCGACAGTTAAAAGAAGCAGGCAATAACATAAGGATTAAATGATCATACTTTGAGGGAATTTTGTTCTCCATGTCTCTCTCTCTCTCTCTCTCTCTCTCTCTCTCTCTCTCTCTCTCTCTCTCTCTCATAATAACTGCTTTTAGCATCAATCGACCACTGTAAATATCCACGAGGACATCTGTGTATATATATATATATATATATATATATATATATATATATATATATATATATATATATAT
>LD344113.1:114843-137228 GCA_001465055.1 Ptychodera flava | reverse complement strand
CACAAAGTACTTCAAGTACAAAGTAATAATATCTGTTACTTACGTTTCATGCATCCTGCAAACTTCAGACAGAAGTGAAAAGGACTCTTAGCTCGACACTCTAATTTATATGATTGGAACGTACTTTGCTTTTTAATTGGTGTCAAAATTTTATAATCATACTTGTTTTGGTGGCGACACTTTGAAACCAACTCAGAGCGTTTGCTTAACAGCGTAGATTTTTCAGCATTGATAATGTGTAGCTTTTCTGATATACAAAGATTACATCGCTTGCTTATTTATTTATTTATTTATTTATTTATTCATTCTGACATCCAACAGGCATAGCCCAATAACTGGATGCAAACAGAGAAAAATTAAAACATGAAAAAGACAAATTACAATATGCAGAAACTAATTTAAAAAAAGGCACTAAACAAGTAACAACAGAGACTGACAAACATCAAAAACTCTCGGTGGTAAAATGACTATCAGCAAGAGATAATAAAACAGATGACACTTGTGTTTTAAAAACACTAAGACTGGTAAACAAATCAATATCAATACGATAGACACTATTTAAAAGTGACATTGCCCGAGACGAAAAACAATATTTAGACAGGTTAACGTGGTGATTTGGTATCCGGAAAAGGTCAGAAGACCTGAGACGCCTTGGGGGCACAAAGAAAGTGAAGAAGCTATTAATATCTGGACAATCGGTAATGAAATTGACACACTTGTGAATAAAACAAAGATCTAAAACTTGACGACGAATAAAAAGAGGCGAAAGTTTAAAATAAGAACATAATGTAAAATAATTATCAACATTGTACTCCATACCCTCCTTAAAACAAAGAAATTTAATAAATTTAATAAATTTCTTCTGAACTCGTTCAATTTTGTCAATGTACGACTTCTGGTGTGGAGACCACACTACTGAACAATACTCAAGGATACTCCTAACAAGTGCAATGTAAATACTTTTGACGGCAGTGGTATTAGTGAAGTCGCAGCAAGTCCGTTTAATAAAACCGTCGCAGCAAGTCCGTTTAATAAAGATATGTTAGAATAACTCGATGCTTTGTCAATAATTGACCACCAAATGTCAAAGACTTGGTTCTTTTTTTTTAAGGACCAGACGAACTTGGAGAGCTCCTTGCAGTGCCGATACCTTGCGTTGCGGAACGATTGCATGTGATTAGCGAAGCGCGTCTTGAAGGTGTTATCAGTGAGTCCGATGTAGACCTTCTCCGTGTTGTCCCCTGTTGATACCTTAGCCTTGTAAATCACACCTTTACTGTTCAAGGAGCATAGAGACTTGTCCCACGATTGAATTCAGCTGCTCGATCTTTCCGCTGGTCACAAGTGATTACCCTCTTATTACATGATTTGATTATGCTAGCCATATTCTTCACACAGCTGAAAGTCACTTTAATAGTGTTTCTGTTAAAGATCTTGTGAAGTTTAGACCCCTTTGGAAAGTGTTTGTCAACAATTTGAAGGAATTCCATGTCGATATTAGTTTCAACGTTCCTGCTGAATGGGGGGGGGGGGGTTTGAACCACTTGATGTTACGTTTCCTGTTATTGCTCTTCCTCGCTGATTGCTTGATATATTCAATTTGATCTGTTTACGTCCAAATCATGTAAATTAGAGTGTCGAGCTGAGAATCTATTCACTTCCGTGTCAGGATTGCAGGATGCATGATATTATTACTTTGTACTTGAAGTAATTTGTTTTATTATTTATAACGCTCTGCTTTAGCATCGAGTATTGTAATTTCCCCCGAGGACATCTGATACTCCTTTATATATATATATATATATATATATATATATATATATATATATATATATATATATATATATATATATATATATATATATATATATATATATATATATATATAGGCTGCTCTCCTTTATCTGTTGATTTGTCACCCACAGGATCCCCGACTCAGAATTTGATGTATTTCTTCCCTTGGGCACGATTTGGTCCTAGTTACGGGGTTTACATCCAAGAAAATCTGCGCCTATCCCAGGGCGCCGATCAATAGATTTTGCATTGTGGTCGAGATCGATCATTACTGCAGCGTTCACGTGCTTAGACAATAAAAAGCTTGAATTTGCCATCATTACGACATTGATACAGTGCAGTGTTTCAAGTTCTGCTGTCAAATTACTCAACCGGGGTCAAAATATCAACATAAAATTCCACTAGTATCCAAGGAGACTGAACCACAACTACGTCGTTGGCTGTTCTTTTCGATGTATACACTCCATGTCGTGTAATGCAATGTAATGTAATGTAATGTAATGTAATGTAATGTAATGTAATGTAATGTAATGTAATGTAATGTAAATGTGTAATGTAAATGTGTAATGTAATGTAATGTAATGTAATGTAATGCAATGCAATGCAATGTAATGCAATGTAATACAATGTAATGGAATGTAAATAAATGTGTAATGTAATTAATGTAATGTAATGTAATGTAATGTAATGTAATGTAAATGTGTAATACAATGTAATGGAATGTAAATAAATGTGTAATGTAATATAATGTAATGCAATGTAATGTAATGTAATGTAATGTAACGTAATGTAATGTAATGTAACGTAAATGTGTAATGTAATGTAATGTAATGTAATGCAATGCAATGTAATGCAATGTAATGTAATGTAATGTAATGTAATGTAATGTAATGTAATGTAATGTGATGTAATGTAATGTAATGTAATTTCATGTAATGTAATGTAATGTAATGTATCTTTGTTCAATGCAAGGCCTCGGCCCATCGCACATTTGTGACACAGAACATACAAAAATGATATCGTCCGTGATAATACACATTTATAAATAGCTATGTACACTCGGAAAATCCAGACTTACACCATGGAGATGTTAGCTCCTTGTAAAAGGTGGCAACTCTTCGCGTCTTTTAACTTCGTTTATCAAATACAAAGACAACTGAGAAATTACATGTTCATCTTGTGATGAAAGAAGTTTTACAAAAGTTATTTCACTTGGATTTACTCTAAATGATATGGGAATGTAAGTAACCCTGATATCCTCGTAAAACGGACAAATCAATGCAAAAGAAATCCATTCTCTATAAGCTGAACATTTCTGTCAGTTTTACAGTACATACATACTCTTTCATGACGTGGAACTTTAGATGAGGCAATAATTTAACATTTAAATTATGTGTGGAGCGACGAAAAATCAGCTAAAACTTTCTTTTTGCTGTAACTTAAATAGTTTAGTAAGTGGATAGAGGGACTGTGCTTGTAGCTGCAAGGGAGCTGTCGGTCCTCCATATTTGATATGTCAAAGGTCATGCTGAGGAGTCTGCTAAGTATGCCATGGCTTGTCGTGTGGGGCGCCCTTTTTAAAAAGCGGCCACCCGCGTGAAATCTTTGATTGGCTGTTAAAAACAGGTGGCCGAATACCTTTAATCACGATACGTGTACATGATTACAATATCTAAAAAGGTCGGTTGTCTACAAAGACGTGGTCCACCACAGTCAAAAACAGACTGGGCTTCTCACTGAAGTCAGTATGTCAAAGTCTCAGAGCATCTACATCTCAGTGGCTAGTCGAATGAGGGAAGTGCTTCTAAATAGGTTCTCCCCAAACCGTGTCTGGCGTTCTCCCTTGCTTGCTTTGGCGCATTAGCTATAGGCAATCAAATGCATCATATAATAGACGCAACACAGTCACAAAACTTGGCGTAAGATTGTCACAGGACAAATACGTTACACGGCGAAGGAGAAGAAGAGAAATTGTTACAAAACCAGTGCCTATATCAGACCAATACACCAAAGGTTGGCAGTATTCTTTATTAGCAATACATATCATAGTCAAACGTATTAAAATAATATAAACCATAGCAAGAAGAACCCCTGTGTTGAACCCCAGACACCTATACCCCCTCCCCTGCCCCTGGGGACGGACATTTTGTACAGCCCCCATGGCCTATCTCTCTCTTAGGCTTTCTGTGGAATGACATAGCAATAAAGTTAAAGCTGCTGGTATTAATACATTCGGTTTACTCTGTAAAAATGCAAACGAGGCCATAATAATAGTAAATGTAATTTCATCGGAGCCAAGACCAAACTGACCAACCAGCATGTTGTTGTGTATGAACAATATATTAATGTAATTGGCCTGCCAAATCACTTAGCAAACTCATGCATATATGCATATTTCCCCAGTGGCCGGCATAGCCATGATTTGTAATTTAGTCACTGCAATTATTTGCATACAAGAACACCGCTTTACGTAAATTTTCTAGCCTTTTATTTTCGACAGTGAGTCAAAAACGGTGACCCTGTCTGTGACCGTAGCTGAGAATGTCATCGATGATACCATTACTGTGTTGTAACGGTACACGTACTAACCGTTTTTATGACAAGTATAAACACACAACTTTGGTTTTCTACGTAAAGTGGAACGCATTTGATTGCCAGAAACACGCCCTGGCCATGGTGATTCGACATGTGTGAGGTACCATACGATGGTCATCTACATCGTCTCCACAATGTCCATATATTTTGCGAATATAAAGTAGGCATCATAGTGATTCCTTGAGAAGGGGGCAGCGAACTAGCCGACTTTAAAAAATCATAACCTGTGAGCGCTCTTGTGCTTTTAGTTTGCCCCTAGTTCGCCACAGAAAACTTCCCGCTGGCCGTGGCGTCGACAAAATATCAATACATATTGCTCATTCCCAGCACGTAATTTGCCCGAAACCTCTTCCCCATCGGCAACACTCGGCGGACAACTGAGCTGCCCGGGGCTTATCCAAAAGCTGCCTCTGGCCAAGCGAATAAAAACCCTGTCGCTAATAAAACTACCGCCCCGCTTCTTTGGAGAAACTGATTGCTTAACTGTTTACAGTGGTTTTTACATGCAACACAAACAGCTTTGTTAGCGCAGTGCCCTTGTAGACACATTGTGGCAATGATAGATTACGCATCAGCGATGGATTTCGTATACAAAATTAAGTGATCGTACTCTGAGTGACACGCTATTTTCATATTTACCAAAGGGACGAAAGATTTTGGTAACTTTTGCTGATTATTTTCTGTATTTTAGTTTTTTCTGTCAACTGCAGGTCTTTTTTGTTCCACTCTTCCAAACACAAGCTGAAACACGGCGCTGTTTAAGTTAACGTCACAGCGTGAAAAATGCAATGTTGTTGAATTTTAGTCCGGATCGAAATCCACTTGTCAATAACACAGCGGTATATAATAGTCATGTCATCAATAACAATAGTCTACACAAGTACAGGCTTATAGTTGACACGATGGATGTGTATCTCAACATGCTTTGGGGACTAGACAAGAAACGGTGTAGAAGATTATATTACAATTTAAAGCAAAACAAGTGAAAAGGTCAAAGAAAGTTACGGCTACTGCCACAAAGGGCAGTACGCGTCTCGAAAGTGGGAGACTTAAACTTTCGCTCAAATTTTCCTCCGCGAAACTTTCAACCATTATCTTACAAAATCAAGTCTACAAAATCAATACCAGGTCCTGCAAGCTTACGCAGACTGACGAACAGCTGGCCCCAATAATCCTCTGCTATACCACAGTCCCTCCACGGTGTGGATGGACTGCCGTGATACTCATGCTGGTGCGTTCGTCTTTGACGTTAGCGTTGTCAACGTTAAATCCGGTGAAAACCTGGTGAAAGCGTCTACAGATTGGTAGCCTACCCTTGCTTGCTTTAAATCGAACCCGGGCAATCGAACGCATCAGATAATAGACCCCACACAATGATAAAACTTCAAGTTCGCGTATGATTGCCAAAGGACAAATACATGGGACAGTGAAGGAGAAATCGTTACAAAACCAGTGCTCAGATGGGACCGAGACACCAAAGGTTGGTAGTATAAATCTTTATTAGCAATACATGTCATTGTCAAACGTATGTTAAAATACAATGAACAATGGCAAGACACCCCTTCCCTCCGCTCCTACCCCTGGCGACGTACATGTTAACAACCCCTATGATCTTACATACAATAAGCGTGCATTGACATCGATATTGATAATTACAACACCGTCGGGTTAATTGTCAGTTACATTCTGACGGAACAAAATGACACACAAGATGCATTTGTGTGAATTGAGGGTACAGTCACGGAAATAACATGTTTTAATCAGTAGATTAGGAATATGGAAACAAATTAATTCGCCTAATGTTCTTAAATAATAAGTTCACGTGATGGTTTCGTAACGTGTCCGTTATGAATAAATAATTATAACTTGTAAATTGTCGGTCAATAGATTCTTTTATCCTTAATTCATATATGAATGATTGAAGCCACGCCTTTTATATGTATCGTTTCAGAATCCAGACCTGGACAATATCGCTAGCGCCGGCCCTATCTCTGACGATTATTTTGAACGTGAGATATTCAGGGAAAAATCATCCAAGCGGGACAGTTTCCCAAATTTATTCGGTACCGTAATGGTAATTACAAACACCCCTCCATGTATTGTAATCTCCCTTCTTTCTCGTTTCGGCGGAAAGTTTTAAATCTGACTTTTATAAACGGAATTGTTTCAGGGAGAATTTTCTTGTCCCTACCTTTTCCTTTGCCATTTTATGCGCCACTCACTGAGACGCCCTAGGGTTCCGTCTTTATTTCAAGTTCCACGTTGCAGGTTTAAAATAAGAAAATTTGCTTTCACCCCTGGGACTATTACACCGTGAAATGACATTTCTGTCCGTATATTTTTTACCTAATGCTGCTTTGAAGACGTTTGTGTCTAGGTATTCTTATTCTTAGAGTCCACTCTTTGTATACAGTGCATATTGTATTTCAAATGGATTTCTTTTTGTTTTGCCTGTTGCTATATTGTACCGTTCGTTTGTTTGTTTGTTTGTTTTTATTTTCTCTGAGTCTGTTACTGAGCCTTTGAGCCTGTTTACCCGTCAAATAAATAAATATACAAAGTTTAGTTTGTTGTGCAGCACACACGTGTATCTAGCATTCTCATAGAACATGAAAAGAACGGATCCAGCAAACAACAGGTGTGCTAAATTACTATGTTGATAATATTTAGACCATGGACAGTAGAGGGCGCTTCCCCTCCTCCTCTTCTGTCTAAGTCTGAACAGAGACTGACGTTAACTAGGACAACACTCCGGGTAGACAAAACATAATGCAGTGTATGCAGACGAAATGAAATCTAATTTTTCTTTTTTTTCGGTCTGTTCTGTGTTCTATCCAAACACGGTGGCTGTGATCCAAACACTCGAATGTGTTAGTTCTTATCTACACAAATTGCACTAAGTGCTGCACAAAGTAAACGCTACATATAGGACAACTGCATGTCTTGGATGAGCTTCCCTGTTTGAAGACTGATGAGACAATATTCTGTTGCAGTATCTCGCGACCTCTCGCTTCGAAACACGTGACTGTAATAACACGGGAACAAAGTCACCTTTTCTTTTATAAAAAAAATAAAGTCTAGCTTCAGGCGTAGGCCCTGGGTCTATGCTTCAGGTAACATCGCCTCTTAAAAAAGTCGCCCCTTGCGGTGAATGAGGCTTGCAAACCAACCATGCAGTGCGACTCAAGGATAAATGTTCGGATTCTCAAACTTTCAGGATAATTTTCCGATATGGTGGCAGTGCTGCTTTTGAAGCTTTATGCGTCTTTTTTGGTGAAAACCTAAACTTTATATTTCATCATAAAGTTGGGGATAGATTGCGGCCAAATCCAAGTATCGGTAGTGTGTAGGTAATTCAACTGTTTCCTCCGGTATCAACATTTGCACAGTGACCCGACATTTTGATTTTTTATTTTGAAAGGGCATTGTTCAAAGAAAATCTTAGCAAATACAATAAGTATATACTTAACTTTTACACATTTGTGATTATTGCTTGAAACTGTCGACGACCGACAACCGCTGAGTTACCACATTTTCACGTGTTTCAGACAGATACATGAAATTAAGGTAGTATGCGCCTCGAAAGTGAAAAGCTTAAACTTTTTCTCAAAATTTCCTGGAGGAATATTTCAAACATTCTCTTTCAAAATCAAGAATAAAATCAGGGGTCACCATGCAAATTCTGATACTATAGAGAAACAAAGATTTACCGGTATTTCAATCGAAATGGCCACCATCTTTGTGTTACCTCTATAAAGAAAAATTTTTTATTTTTATTTTTGTAAAACTAAGTGGGTAAAAAGTTTTCTTACACCAGGAGCTTTTAATGAACCCCCACAAGTGGTAGATCAGAAAAGAATTGTGAAAGTTTGACAGTCGAATTGTATGTCCCCTAGGCGAGCTCTACCTTAAGACATTACTTTCAAACCAATACATGTGTGTGAGCAATGTTTAGAATGTCGGCCACTCTTCAAGATCAATTAACAAAGTTCCTATCGCAAGCTAGTCACTGCTGAAATCATTCAAAAGCGAACAAAATAATGTAAAAATCAAACTACTTGTTTCTGAAACTAAGTTATAGAATGGTTTTCAGCTAACTACACAATCAAATCATGGGAGCAGAAATAATGTCGTCGCTTTAATTTACACAACATAATATTTCGACTTGATTGAACATGCTGTAATAGCGAGATTTTCTCGATTGTATATTATTGTTGGGTCGCCAGTCCCCCTGTTGTCGTGCCGGTATGATGTAGTTGAAGTCGGTGTTGTATTGACCAGACTACAATCGATTTCCTTCGCGATCGTGCGCACGCTTGAGTTTTCTGAATGTTGTTTTTTAACACGAAGCAAACAATTCCGTATCGTTTGTAAATACTTTGATTCACTGTGTAATTTCAAAGAGTCACCGCATTTTACGTGTTATCATGACGTCACTATAATGGGGTTCACGCCTTACGCCCAATTGACCGTAAACTACCGTGACGCGCACTGTTATGGTTTTGTAAAATGGTGACGAATCGGAAATAAAAAAGCAAGCTGAATTGTCAACAGGAAAACAAGCCACCCCTTTGCTTTCTGTGTCGAGGGGCTTTGTCAATTCTTGACAACCGGCAACAGAGATAATATAATCACGCGCACTTGTGTACGATTGGGTTAAACGGGGCTGAACCCAGGCGTGACCTTACGAGGATTTTTTTTTGAGTGCGCCGCCCGACTGAATTTAATCTGTTGAACGACAGACCAACGGCAGGGCTTATGTTTCAACGTTTTCTTCTAAAGCTGAAGCACAAGTGCTGGTGGAGCAAAGACGTACCCAGTACAGTGATGCCTCTCTGACGAGGTAAGTCAATGTTCGACATTTTAGCTTACTTGCAGCACAGTCCCTCCACCCGTGTGGGTTGGGGGACTGTTCTTGTAACAACAAATCTCACACTATCCACCACACTGGCGAGGTAGGGTGGCCGGAGAGAGGTCATATTTTACGCCAGAGATTTCTTCGCAAGTGCAGTTAAAGTATTTTCATTATTTACAAAGTCGAACAAAACGAAAGTGACGCATAGTGTTCTTGCACAACTTACAAAATCCGTGTAATTCACTTACAAAGTCCGTGTATTTCCCGGGAAATTGGCTTTTTGGAGTCGTTCTGTTCAAAAAGTTTGAGTATGTCGAGCAGGTCAAGATATCCAGTGGAGCGTGCAATCACGCAGAAAAAAAAAGTTGTAAAAGCAGTCGACACGTTACAGTGTCCATTACTGATTTCCAACCAGTGTAAGCCTTCCTGCAATGAGAAGCAGAGTTTAGGCATGCAGTTAGGGTCGTCTGAGATTCTCATATCGACCCTATTATGATGAGTGGTTTTGATATTTTTCTCACCTACATGATCAAGCCTTTAAGGAAACTTATAGGACAGTAAAAAAAATTGGTTGATGAAAGTCTTAACAATCAAAGCGCTAGTGAGTCAACGTATACAAGTTAGAACTTAAACTACTGATGAAGTGAAGTCCTCGATTCCTTTCAAGTTCAAGGTCATGACAATCTACCCCGAAGCGCCCACCGAAATCTTCCTTAGGTAATTTTAACCAAGATGTGAGATTTAGTTCGCAAGAAAGTATAAATAAAGAATTGTTGCCATGCCAAGCCTAACATTGTTTTCGTCTCGAACGAAGTTAACTAAAAAAGTCGGGCTTTGACGAATCACTACGTCGTCACTATTAGTTGATGAGTGCCTTGTCACGTGACAAGGTTGCTTTGCTGAGAAGATGTCGCGATGTCGTTCGCTCCAGGTCCGTCCTTCCAACTTCCAAACGAGCGAATTTTTGAGGAACTGGAGTTTGCCCGCTTACTGCTCTGTTTGGCGGCAACATACATGTAAAGTATGGCATTTTTCCAACATGAGCTGACAGACGGGACGGCGATCGATCACACTTCTGATCTCGTTGGCTGTAACTCGGATAGGTCGAACTATTATGCCTGTATGTTCTATATTAATACCTTGCTGTGTCTGACATAGTAACGGTACTCTTGTATGTACCATGTCCCAGCTGAAATATGCACGACGATACGTAGGCGACGTCGTCGATCGAGCCACAATGGTGACTTCACAATTCGGTTTCATATTTCTGTGACAGTGAGCTCTTTGACCTCATCAACAACACAATTTTTTTTCCGTCTGAACTCTGTTCTACGAGACATTGACTCCAATAATTCATGCCTTAAAAACTGGACGTGAAAAGCCGTTCTGCCCAAGGAAACTTTAAATCATCCAGCCCGTTATCGAGAACAAGACTGGGATAATTTGCGAAAATGTTGATCAGAGAAGTGAACGTTCGAATTTACCTTTAGTTCAAAATGGCCGAAATTCTTTACGTGGATTCGTTACATGAAACTATTTTTGTTTGTTTTTATAAACGACAAGGTCAAAGGTAAGATTCTCAAAACTTTCAAAATTAATCAAACAAGTGGTTCAGCGAAGAATTATAAGCTGTTTAAATATGTGTCACCCCCTGAGTGTCGCTAAGGCGCATACCTGGCATGCTGCCTGACATATGTACCAACTTCAAGTACTGTGACTAATTTTAGGCTATCTGTCAACCTCAATGTAGTTTATTCTGTAAAACAAAATAATATCATAATTTTTGCAGCGCTTTCCTGGCTTCCAATACAGTCAAATTGACCTTGCGTGTGAGTAACAACGCAGCTCCAAATATACTTTCTCACTTTGAACGGATCGGGTCAGGATGCTCACTTCGGAAACCCTCAGGTCGAAAATGACGCAGATCGCGGTGTGTCGGATAATACGTAGTCAACAGCTGTATTGGTGGTGTTGGAGGCTTTGACCGAACTTGAGTACGCTAATACATTGTAAAGCGCGGCCAGGGACGTTTGTTGACCTGTTTTTCATTCAGCCTGGCCGGATTTTGGTTCCCCCTTTTGAATGATGTTTCTTTCAATCGATATACCTTCCATTCCAATCGCACAATATTATCTGTAGCCTATTTGTTGACGGTGGCGAAAGGTCTTTGTTGCCGGCACAAAGACTGTTCCTTTCAATGCTGTGTAGGTTTTGTCATCGACTTTCAGGGCAAGGACATTTTTTTATGAATGAACTGTCATAATAGTATAGAAACCTGTCGTTCTCTTTAAGAGCGGGCAGATACACACCTTGCCACACGGTCATAGAAGTTGAACTGCCTCTTCCGTCGTTAAACGGAGGTAGGGTTGCGGCGATGATGACACCTAATTGAAAAAAAAATATGGAAATGACGGTGTCGTTGGTAGTGACGTCAAGGTTGTCATGGCGATAGCGATGATGATCAATTGTAACTAATCACTTTAATCCCGGTGCAGGGTACCCTCAAGTTCTATAAGAACATATTATAATTTAAAGGGCAATCTACAATCAGCGTGTGTCATTTTCATTAAACATCGTTCGTGCCGACATCACGCGATATCAGTATTGTCTAAAATTAACATCAGTTTAAAACAGATCTTAGACTTTCAACCTCACTAGTTAGTGGTTGTTTCTGCCGATTTCCCTTCACTTTTCTTTCCATAGCTATGAAACGTTATAAAATAATTACCTCGTCAAACTTTTCTGCCATCAGAGCGCGTCCTTGCGCCCGATAACGTCACTTCTGACGCTTTCCTACGTTATAGTCAATTTCTCACTCATTGTATTCCATCGAGTTTTCTCACTCGTTCAGTAACGTTACCAGTCAGTTTGACGTGAGTCGGGGAAATTCAAGATGGGCTTAATGGCGGTTTTTCACCTTTTTAGGGAGACTTCAAAGATAGGATTAACGGAGATGTTTTCTGAAAAAAAATGTTTGAAATTACTCTAATACAGGTCCTTCATAGGCTTCCAATCGCGTTCTTAGGAAGTGAATTTTCACAGTTACCAGGCTCAGCTAATCTATCGGTGCAGGCCCCAGAAGTTAATGAATTTTATGTACTGTATACCCCCCATCGATTATGACAATACGGTTTGTACACGCACAATTTTATTGTTTTGATGAGCATAATGCTTGCGGCAGCACGTGACTTCCAACTACTTACTTGACAATTCAATAGTCCAGATACATTCAGACCCTGTATTCATAATATGTTATATTGATAACATTGGCACGTTTGGCATGTGCTCATCACAAATGACTATGTATGTATGTATGTATGTATGTATGTATGTATGTATGTATGTATGTATGTATGTATGTATGTATGTATGTATGTATGTATGTATGTATGTATGTATGTACTATGTATGTGTGTGTGTATGTGTGTATGTGTGTATGTATGAATGTAGGTAGGTATAGGTAGGTAGGTAGGTGGGTAGGTATGTATTTATTTATTTATTTATTCATTTATTTATGTTTGATGCAAGCTTGTTGTCTGTCAGTCTGCACAGTTAGCGTCAATTGGTAAACATCGCTATTGAGGCACAAACCATTGTTTGTGACAAGCAAATACGGACACCAGTCTGTTGTTCACTCACGATTTGTTGTGTAAAGAGCAGCACGACACAATGTACCCTTTCATTTTCAAGAAAAGCTTCAATTGTACTGTGATCTAAGTTATTTACCGTGTTTCCAGCAATAGGATAAAGGCAAGTCAATAGACCCATACCTACTTTCAAACACCCACTCATTGAAAGGAGGTATTGTACAAGGTGTCCTCAGGGTGGGGTTACATTCAGTCGGTTGCAAAGAATTAGTCAGATCAAGAAGGAGCATATAAAGGTAGGGGCACTTTGATAAGATCAATCTTAACAAACAATCATAATTCTTTGTGAAACATTTTAAAACACATATACATTTTTTTCAAACTACTATGATGCATGAATGGCGTCCTATCCATCTTTGATAACTTCAAGTCATCCAGTATTTTTAGTTTTAACAATTAGGCAACTACAGGTAGTTAATCTATCAGGATCTATGGTTTATCACGCCACAGCAAGTCGAAAGATGTGAGGTCATCGCACGTGTTATTGATACAAAAAGCGCCTCTCTCGATAGTACAGGGAAGTACATGGGTCGTTATGCACGCACACTTACACTGAATAAACAAAACAAATTCAATAGCTGCTGCCGAATCCGGTGCAGTACACTTTCGGAAAACCTTTGAAAGTTTATTCACCTTTGAGTGCACTATGTTGAAGGCGACGAGGCAGGGTTGAGCGATGGATAGATATATTATTATTGCAATGGAAAGGGGAGAGGTTATTATTTACGGCTTTGTTGTAATGGTATAAAGGATTTGCCATGGAATTTCTTGACCAAGTTAAAGGAGAATGTGTTACGGGGACAGATATCCGTTTTCTCAAACCTGTACAATATTTATGGTCATACCGCTTTGGAAGTAAACTAAGTTATCACCGGCTTGGTTTCGTGAAAATCGAAAATATTATTTTTTCTAACACAGGGATGACGGCCATTTTGAACTTTAAATATCGGTACAAGGTATTTTGTTGAAAATTTGCATGACGACGCCCCTCCCCTCCCCCCAATTTATGATTTTGAAAGGAAATGGTTTAAAGTTTCGTTCAGGAAAGTTTGAGCAAAGGTGTAGGTCTTCGAGAATCTCGTCTTAAAATATGCAAATAGCACATGTTCTCATTTCAAGTAATGACACGTACACCCTGTCTCCGCCTGGCAAATATTTTCAAGTATTTTGCGAGTTATACATGATCCAGGTGTTAGGATTATACGTTTGTTGAAGGAAAATGTGCGAGATGAAGATCTTGCGCCATTTCTCCTTTTAACTCCATTCATATACTACATGCCTAATATATTTTTCAACACTCCACACATCAAAGCACTTATTTTTCACATAACGTTGTTTATCCTTCGATCGGCAAAATAATAATTTATTCAAGAAAATCAAAAATGCGCAAAATGTACCGTACAAGAAGTCGTCAATTTGAAAAGAAGAAGGCATTTTTCTTGTTTTCTGGTGTCTTTACAATATATACAAATCTTACGGTTTGAGATTTGACGGAAATACATACTCCTTTTGTTTTTGCCATGATGTAAAACGTCTTGTACCCTACGTGTGAATTACTTTTCTTCCAATACCACAGACCAATATCAAGAAGGCATGAAGTTGTCTAGATATGTCATGTCTAGATATGTCATTATTTAGTATTGCATGCTACCATGAGTAGCTTTATTGCACATTTGCTTTGCTAATAGCCCCTACAATAAGTAGTTCGTGCATGATTAGCCAACGATACTACTCCTACGTTGGAGGGGTGGGGGTGGGGGTGGGGAGAGCCTACACCCTCAGTACTTTGAACTCTGTACCCTTCCAAGTCCAGAAGATCCTAACATTTTAGTAAAATATTGAATCTGTTTTATAATTTGATCACGTGTTTTAATTTGTCTAAAATCTGAAGCTCATTGGCAAAAAATGGGAAGTTAGCTTTGCCTCTTGAAATCCCTTTTTCTCTGTGAATGTTTTGTGCTGCCTCCCCCTTGGAGTGTTTCAACCTTCCGTCTCTTTGCTGCACAACATCTACTCGTGTGATCGCTTCAGGCGCCTGTCAAGAAGCTAGATCCCCGATAAAACTGATTTATTTTTTGTTTAGCGTTGATTGTTTGAAATACAGTGACGCGATAAGATCTTAAATTTGACTTGCTGACCTCCGCTGCTGGAGCCGCGGGTCTAAGCTTGTAAGCACACGATGAAAATAGCACATCACGTTCACTAGTTTGGCTGGAAATACGGGTAGACTGGAAGACTGACAGATTATAAAAAGAACTGAAAACGATTTCAGGGCTATCATTTTACGATTTTTATTTCACCAGAAGGACAATGACCTTAGTCGTAACAGTAATAACACAAAACGACGCACTCAAGGGCATCTGGAAAAGTTACATGGGTAGCGCGGTAAATCCAACATTTACAGCGCCACCAACGGGGAAAAAAACGCAAAGGTTAAGTCTTTCAGGACATTTAGTCGTATCATAGACCCTCGACTTTCTCGAGGGTCTATGGTCGTATACTCTTTTTCCGACACAAATGCTTGTAAAAATTCAGCGAAAATGTATGAAACCTGATGCGGTATACCCATCACTCCCTGGCTTTCCTTTCTGTCTGTCTCTGTCTCTGTCTTTCTCTCTATCTCTGTCTCTCTGTTTGTGATGGTAGAATTCGTGAACAAATAACATGGGAGACCAGCGTAAGCAGATTGTTTTGATTCTTTAATTGGCGATAATTCCGTCTTTTTTATTCTTAGCAAAAAAAAAACCCGGCAAATGTATCTCATTTTAGAACTCAATCACAATTTACCTGTTGTATGCCAGAGAATAAACAAAACGCACGTTTGTCAACATCACCTAATAAATAAATCCGACCCATATATTTATCGTGACCTTGGCGAACTAACATCTGCTCGTGAGAGGCGTGGTATCGATTCTGACGGTACATCGATCGTCCATATCATATCATCTGCTCGAATAGAAAACGTCTTTGTCACAATAGACAGACGATATCGCCGACATCGCCGGAGCTGTGTTGCGATTTCGAGGCTTCCGTATGGTATGTGTCCAGCGAGACGACTGCACGGATACGTATACCTTTCATGTAAGCTTATTTGTGTAGTACGATAGTTTTGCACAAAGCATGAGACAGGACCTGCGAGATTTCCAACGCTTTTCTGATTTTCCAGCGGTGGACACGTTCTGAAAGATCGTTGGTATCGCCGCCGTCGCCCGTATGTTCACAACAGCTTCCGGAGTAACCTAATCTCCGTACCCTCTTCTCGCTACCTTGTCTATACACCTCTTGGTAAGTTTTACATTGTATTCCGTCCTGCCAGTGGACTGTCCGTGCATTTTCTCTGGCGCCCGCACCCCTATCCCCTTGCCGGCAGGTACTTGCTCCATCAACATACACTGTTTTGTCAATTCAGGTCTGTGTGCATGTGTCCTGTCAACATTGTAGTTATGTTTATGTCTGTTTATGAGTGACTGTTCAATATTTCTGTCCGTACACTCCCTTCAATGTACACGACGTTTCACGTCTACTCACCTATCTGCCGTTCAGTGTATCTATGATGTCTCTTTGTCTGTCTGTCAGTCTGTCTGCATGTCTGTCTGTCTGTCTGCACGTCCGTCCGTCTGATACTCGGGACAAATATCTTAAACGCCAAATAAGCTGCAACTCTCAGCTTGAAACGTGTCATAATCGGAACTTTGCTAACTCAGGTGTACAATGTACACGAGGCATTCACGTGATGGAAAATATTTAAATATGAGTTTCTTGAATTTCAACTGCTGATAAAAATACTAACAATCTTGCGCTGTAGTTACCTCTAATCGTCACCAAAGACTCAAAATATCGTTGATTATACGCTACATTGTCTTGTAGTTCACACTCAGGGAGGCTTTGGTCCAGAAAAATCCAACGGTCACGTTTATTTATTTGTTATATTCCAGACATCATCCATGACAAATATCATGGTTTGGTTGCCAGGCGCTCTTCTGTACATTTAGTTTATCTCCACACACGCTCGCCATAGCGTGTACTAGTTGTTACAGAACCCGCGTCAGAGGTTAATTTTTCACGAAACTTGTCGATATTGAATTTAATGATTAGATGAATAGAGATCAACGGTAAAACTGAGTAAACTGATAACTGACCAGGGTTTGATAAATTTCGTCCTCTTCTGGCTTCCGAGGTATGTTAAAAGCTCGCGTCACCAGGCTTTAGCCTGGTCGCTAACCGACTTTGGCCGCCGCCATCTTGTTGTCATGGCATCCAGGTAACGCCATTCCCGACTTTCCTTGCTGGTGTAAGGTGTACAGTAACACAGAATGTCTAGTCTGTTTGTTTGTGGTTTCTCTTCTGCTGTTTTCTAATATCGTTGCCGTGTGCTAAAATATTGGACAGCTTACAAGAAAAGATTACTTTCAAGAAAACAATCTTTGCGTCTCTCTGTGGCTGTCTGTCTGTCTGACTGACTTTAGTCTGTCTCTGTCTGTCTCTGCCTGTCTGTATGTAAGTCTGTCTCTCTCCCCTATCTCCTCCTCATGTGTGATTTTACCATTTTGCTGTTTTTCTACCAGTTTCCCCACTTGTGTCATTTGTGTTTTCTCTAGTTATTATGAAAATGCTGATAAATTTGAATACCATGTCAGCTGTAGCCAATTAAAAGGAGTTGAAGATTAACTTTCTTTAAACATAATGCCTCCACAAACAAATCCGCTTTGAATATATGCCGAGTGCCATATTCAGGCGTTTCTAATATCATTTGATTAAAACTATCTTGGGGGTCTGTGCGTGATTGTTTTGTATTAATCTTGTTTCCTCTGTCAACACAAGCGAAACCACTGAGGCAGCTAAATTTTATATTGCATTCCAGCGTTTGCTGATCTTGGCAATGCAATACAATGACGCACGGTTGCAACAGCCTGTTAAAAGTGAAAGAAACGGTGTGATTTGTTTTATCAGGTGAAAATGTAGCCAATGACAGCAATTTTCATAACTTACCATATGGCCGAGGTAGTTAAACATTCTTTGTTTTGCGTCCCCCGCACTTAGGTCAATGGAGGTTTTCATGAAAAAAATGCAGCGTGTTTGAATTGGACTTTGTACTGCGTAGCTTTTCTGCCGTATACACTGAATCTATGTTCACAAATTTTGTAAGTTTTACACACACAAAGCTGTATGCAGAATATTACCTTGTAGAGTAAATTACTAATGGAAAATAGAAGTTCACACTTTGATTCCGTAATGGACACTCAAATCACGAAGGAACAATCAAGTATACTGCATATACAGAAATACTTGCTTGCGTTATATAAATTTTCTCTGTGTATATTTGAACGCATTGACTTACTCTTCAAAATTACTCTGGTCTAATATTACCAAACACATAAATACGAAACGTTCAACACACAGTGACGCTTCTCTCACGAGAATCTCCGCCAATATAAAGTAAGACTTAGGCGGATCCGGACACCGTCAGTCAAGTGCATTAGCAATATGTTCGATCTTATACATTGATAAGAATGGGTTTGCGCCATACCATGGTCGTGACATGATAATGACAGACATTGAGCTTAGGGAACAGATATTTAATCGCTGAAATGCAAAATTTAACAATGCTTTGCAGGGCCCTATGCTGCTTTAGTGTAGACCTATTTCTAAGCTTGAAGAAAAATGAATTTTCAATTTTTTTTGTAAAAAATCGAAACTTAATATTCGCTCATAGGTGAGTGTTAGCATAGCGTAAGCGACCACCAGTACCAAAGGTCGCATAGTTACCTCTGATTTTTATATTGATTTTTTAAAGAAAAATATTCCTCTGGAATTTTTTCGGTTTCGAGGAGCGAACCAGTTGCACTATAATGTTTGTCCATGTAATTCGCGTATTTTCAGGGCATTGATCACAAGATCAAGAATTCTAAAGCTCTGAGGTTTCTATGTTATCAAACTAACATTTTTAACCCCAACGATCAAACTAGGAGAGAATTTCATAATATATATATATACAGCATGGTTTGGATATTTAAAGCTCGTTTTTATGCGTAACTTTTAAAGATTTTTGAATGGTTTTGTCTTGTATGTTTTGCAAATTCTCGTTCTACTCCGCGATGCATGTTAAATAAAATACTCCTATTTAGTTTGTGAACACAGCCTCAATGTAATGCATTATTATTGGGGTTTTTTTGAATCCGGACCAGTATTCACATGTCAACAATAACAATGCAGTCTGCACATGTACATCTTAGTTGACAAACTGAAAACCGTGTGTATCTCAACATGCTTTGGGGAGTGGACAAGAAACTGTGGTTGACATCAAAACTAAAATAGTGTAATAAAATACATTAAATGTTATAGCCACTGGCCCTTAGACTTGAAATTATCAATAAAACGTATATTTGTTTCGTGTCCAATGCTATTGTTGACAACAGAATTCTAGTCGAGAATGGAATTTATAAGTCAATAGTAACAATGATTGTATAATCAACAAAATTCATGGCAATATATTTGGAGAATAATTTTATTTATTGAACGGAGACAACATAATGAACACGTTATCAAATATGACATGAGCTATCCTATATAGCTATCCGTAGAATATTGCCGCCGTAGGTTGACGCGTAAAACTCTCAAACAGATGAAGCTAGTCTACAAGTCGTCAAAAGTTTCATATCGAGATCGTTTCTGAAGACGTCTGGAAAAAGATCGCCATCGATATGCTGGGACACTTGAATTCGTGAAACGCAGAAATACCCAACACCGCCTTTCGATTCAAATATAGAAAAGTTCTAATCAATTAAAGGGGTCGTGATACGGGAAAAACAAAATTCTTACGAGCGTTTCTCAAGAAATCGCTAGGAAGTCTTGTGTATCTTGGCGTGGCGGCCTATGAACACACCTAAGTTATTGTTTGTTTAAAAAAACTCATTCACGTTAGCATTAAACATTAAAACTTGATGAATCACCAGTAAAACGCTCACGCACGGTCATAACATTCGAGGTCAAAGTTTACTCGACCCGAATTACCCTTGACTCACTGTTGACATGGTTACAAGGAAAACAATTGTAGCAGGTGCTTGACAACGCGTCCGTAGGAGGTCACGTGACCCGGTCAGTGATCGGTCTGTGGTGTGTTTTATTGGTGAGTCGCGTATACCGACGCGGTAATTGAAGCTGTCCAGCCCACGATGAACTATAAAGTGGGACCCGACCAACAGCGCTAGAACCGTGGAGGCTGGGTCGGATTTGACATGGCTCACTGACATCGCCGTATACCGTTCGGACTTGCTTTTCAAATTCAATCAACAATGTGCCATTCTTTACTCATCGGCTTTGCATAGCCTTGTAGTTGTACACCTGTCAAAAAAGCGAGCAAAAGACAAACAGTCCCACTTAGTCTCGCGTACGATTGATCTGCTAGTACCACGCGGCTAGCTTCAAGTTCACGACTCCGCCGGCGCCTGACCGTCGACCTAAAAAATCGCCGCTGTCGAAATACCGGTAAGTGTTGAATATAATCTTGTTGGTTTTTAACTTGCCTCATGGAAGGGGGTCAGTCGCTCTCCTCGCTGGATCGCACTGACCTATAGACTCAGACAATCATGTCACCGCGTGAAATTTGAACATTAGACTTTCATCCCGAAAGCAAGCCTCTTGAATTTGAGCGACATATTTATCGATTTTTTATTTGGGTTCAACCGGCTGATTTCATATTGGAAGTGAGAAGGGACTCCACGGTCTAACTTCTGTATGAAATTACTTCAAAAAATTCAACGGCGTCGTTGGTGCCATGGTTACAGATCAAAATGTACATAAATGTGGGAAAAATATCTGAAAACGCATATGAAACATAAATCACGGAATCACGAAAAACGCCGTCGAGGCAGTTGGATAAATCCCCTTGACCAGAGTACAGTGCGTGACTCAGGTACGCAGTCGACAAATTTTAGGCGGAGCAGCAGTTATCGCGCAGTAATGTGTTACCACACGAGTTTGTTTAAAAATTTTGAGGTCAGAAATGTTATGCGCGTCGGGTCGATTTTTATCGACCCAGGCCCGGTTCCATGCACGGTTTTTACAACTTGCTGTAGTAGCGTGTCTTGAGACTTCGATCCCCATTGACCGTTGAGGTTACGCGTCCGTGTGTACAGGGCTCGTGATTGCGCCTTCCCCACTAATCCTGATTTACAGCGTTTAACGTAACAGAAATCTCGAAATAGCGATCGCCTCGCCCGGAATTCATCATGGAGGTGACTTTGAAAGCTGTTTACATCGAATTTATTTACAGCGGGCCAATGCAACGTTTCAAAGATTTATAAAATCTTTTATTGCGAGTTCACTGTCATTAAGTTTAATCATTTGACGTATTGTTATTGTAAACCAGTTGCTGGAATGTAATTAATCATTCCAAGTCTGATGTGTACTTACACAGTAAGGACTGAGGAGTGTGTTTTTAACTCCAAAATTTATCATGATCATCGAATTTCATCGAGGCGAGGGGGTTGGACATGTGCGTTCTAGTATGAGGGGTGACGGTATGCCGTCAAGCTTGTAAAACCGCGTCACGTATAACACTTTGTTTGCATAGTTACCGCGCTAGTAGTAATGCGAGAAACGATCCGCTGGTTCGACGGACTTCGTGGTTTTACAGCCCCCACCTTTGACTTCCCATGACACGTTCGTGTGAGCTTATCCATGTACTGGCGTTTACACAGGTTCAGCTACTCAGAATAACACAATTCGTAAGCGAGGCCATATTTATCGACCTATTGTCGATAAATTTTGTGCCATATTTGCAGATTAGTGGTCCTTGCGCCTCCGGTATTTTAACTGAAGTCTATTCGCGATAGAAAGTTTGGGCGCACAAATCAGTGGAAGCGTTGTCGTTACAGCTCACAGGGTGACGAACTCTAGCTCAAGGCAAATACGCTTCAGGCGACCACTGCCGCGTTTCATGGTCATTATCTTTTATGGAGGACCTCATCGATGAATAATGAAGTCCTAAGTGTTTTTTTTTTCAATGTGTTGAGACATCAACGAGATGGCCCTTCTCTCTCCGCAAGCAATACTCACGTCACACGCTGCTGAGGCACTGCAGACTCGACGTCACCACTGAAAAGTGCACCACATTGACGAGAAGGCGGGAATCTGAATATCCGCGCACATACACAGTTACATACAATACGCCATCAATCGTATGGTCATGTGTGCTTCCCATACTATCCGGGACAGAAGCTGTATTTTTTTAAAAGAATGTTTATTCTTTTTAGTCTTAAAAACAACGTACATTTCTTCTTCTGTCTTAAGTTAGAATGCGCCTCGGGGACAAAGGTGCATTCATGGGAATGGCCGAAATTTTCATACAAGATTTTATAAATCTTTGAAATAGAGAGACATTTGGATTCTCAAACTTTTACAATTCTTTTCTGATCTACAAATTGTTGGGGCTCATTTTAATGCTCATAGTGTAAAAAAATCCATCGTCCCAGTTTTTCGAAAATTGAACATTT
>LD344113.1:58797-69527 GCA_001465055.1 Ptychodera flava | reverse complement strand
ACACACACACACATATATATATATATATATATATATATATATATATATATATATATATATATATATATATATATATATATATATATATATATATATATATGTATATGCAGGACTTCCCTTTTCGTATATTATTAGTTTTATTTTTCATTTCGCAAGTTTTTTTATTAATACAGGACGCAAATATATTAAGCAGAACTGAAAATCGGGGTTTTGATTAATTCTGCAATCGAAACTTATTAGGCAATAATTCAGTGCCTTAATTGATTGATTTAAGGGTCCCTTCAAAAGGTACACATTATAGCTTGCGATGTCTGCCATGTTTAAATAGAACGACAACTGCCTGTCGGAGTTGAACTTTTTTAAGCAAATTATTTTGTAGTATGTTATTGTAACAGGAAAATTAGACTTGACCCGTCGTTGGACATAGATTTTTTTTAATGAAAGTTGTGTAATTCTGCAAGGCTCCGTTTGCTGTCAAAACTTTTGGTGTACATTCCGGTGTTTTTGTAACGGTTGTGACCGTGTGATAATGTTTCTTCCTCTACTCGGCCTCTTCAGGTATACTGAACGCGCCTCGGGAACAGATATTCGGACTCTCAAACTTTTTCAATTCTTTTCTGACCTATAACTTGTGGGGGCTCATTTGAAAGCTCTTGGTGTAAGAAAAATTTTCACCGTCATAGTTTTTCGAAAATCGAAAAAAAAAGTTTTTCTCCATAGAGTTTACACAGGGATGGCGGCCATTTTGAATGTCAAATATCGTTAAATCTTGGGTAATTTCTTTTCTAGCACCACTGAACATTGGCACGGTGACTCCTGATTTTCATTCTTAACTTTGAAAGAGTATGGTTGAAAGATTTATTGAGGAAAGTTTGAGCAAAAGTTTCAGTCTTTCACTTTCGAGGCTCATACTATCTTAAAATCATGTCGAACAGTCCAGTGCAAAAACCTGGATAATGCATAATGTCTCCTGTTATTTTTGACAATGTCATCAGAATTCTAGTCAGGACCTAGAATTATTTGCCTATATCATTGCATACTTTACATAAGGCATTGTGTTTGCAAAGCTAACATTTTGTATTTCAGCATCCTCTAGGGAGACAAACGAGAAGATAACAACAGTTTTAAAACATAGAAATCATAAAATACCGTCAAAAATTGAAGCTATTTGCAAGGAAGAGTTTCCCGCCTTTACTGACTTTTTTCCTTTCACGCTGTCAGGGCCGTAAATGGTCAGAAAACTCCGTCACTTTCAAGATCGTAACGCACCTCGAAATAGATAGACTTCAGCTTTTCCCAAATTGCAAACATTCCTCAACAAAACTGTCAATCCCTCCTTTTGACAAATTAAGCGCGAAAACCAGGGGTCACCGCGCAAATTTTGGAACAAATTGCCTCTTGCTTACATATCCGGCGTTCAAGATGGCCGCCATCTCAGTCTGTGTTAACGCTACGGTGAACAATCATATTATTTTGTGATTTGCACAAAACTGAGACTTTCGAAACCTTACTTGCTCCAAGAGCTTCAAAATAAGCCCCCACTAGCAGAAGACCAGAAAAGAATTGAACAAAATGTTAGCGTCGGCGAATATCTGTCCCCGAGGGGCATTCTACCTTATGAAGATCATGAGCTCATGGGAAATGTAAACACAGTGAAATTGTGTAAAACGCATCGGACAAAAAGAGATTGTCTGTTTTTTTCAAATTAAAGGAAAAATTATTCCTCTGCGTATCACAAGCTATCAACAAGATCCAAAAATTATGTGACAAGTTTTGAAAAAAACAGTGCACTGGTTGTGTAATGTCTATTATGTGACAAGTTTTGAAAAAAACAAGTATACTGGTTGTGTAATGTTTATTATGCTTAATGTAATCGACAAATATTTGCGAATTATTTGACAGAAAACGTAGTAAATTATCGTCGCAGATTCCATTTGCTGTTTTTCTCCTGAATGTTTTGATCACTCCGAAAGTTTTCGTCTGAATGTGTTTCTTCTGCATTTCGATGGAACACATGCACCTGTCGGACGCAAAAAAAATTTACAAGTGGTGTGTTTCATGTTGTTGGTTTTTAAGAGGCTAATAGACAAGTGAGCGGCACGTGTTTATTGAAATATGACTAAAAGAGTTTACTTATTCGAGTCGTAAATTTTCAGTTACTTGTTAAATAGCCATCACGAGGAATATGAGCAAACAAAGTTCCCGTTTTCTTTTCATATCAACGACGTTGTAGTCTTTGGCCCATTACAGCGTAAACATAACCGCACATGGCTTTAATTTATTCATACACCACAAAGGCAAGCCTACACGTGTTACATTGTTTAGGTTATTGCATTTATTAAGCCATTGATCAGTCGACGGTGCAGAATATGCATTCCTGTCTGGGAATCCAAAAGTGAATTTATCTACATTTTATTTGTGTTATGTATTGAAATTAAAATTAACCATTTGGCAGAGAGAGAGAGAGAGAGAGAGAGAGAGAGAGAGAGTCAGACAGACAGAGAGACAGAGACAGAGAAACAGACAGAGAGACAGAGACAGCGACATGAATCATATGCAGACAGGCAGACAGGCATGTAGACAGACAGACAGACAGACAGACAAACAAACAGACAGATAGACAGACAGACAGACAAGTAGAAAGACAGAGACACCTGTACAGAGGGATGACGGACAAGCAATGACACATACCCTCAGGGACATATAAACAGACAGACAGAGACAAAAGGACACAGAAGAGACTGACAGAAATACAGCCATAGACACACGGACGAACAAACAGACAGGGACAGACACAGCGAGACGGGCAGAGAAAGGGAAAGAGAATGAATTCTCAACTAAAAATAAGTATGACAACGAAATGTGTGACAGTCGCGAAGCAATGCTACCTTATGACGTGATAAAGTTTAAATGAGAACGAAATTTTCTTTGACGTCCTTAAATTTTATCATATTAGCCGTTTTCGTGAAAGAAGGAATAATATGCAATGCCCATGCGCGTTAAAAGCGGAACATTCTTGACAGTATAATATGAAATAGGCCACGTTTGTTATGCGATTTCGCGCGAGCCCCTATTAAGCATATGGAGTGTGGGAACATGTCGCGCGCTGATTGGCTAATCTAAACAAATTAAATACTGATTACTTCCCGACGAAATGCGATACAAATTGCACTTCAAGTTCCTTCTACATAAATAGTCGTGATGCGACAATCAGCTTATTGATCTAAGTGTGAAATATTTAGAACATTTGAAAACGCTAGGCTTTAATGGGTGCGGCTATGAACGAAGTAACGCTGGGCCACAACTAATATGAACGTTTTCCTGTTTACAAAATTAATATTTTTGTGAAATGAACCAACAGTAAACATGATAGCACTGTGCAAATCTTACACCTACAATTTGTCAAAGTAGAAAAAAAACCAACCAAATCCGTTAAGCTGCCAAATTTCAAGAACTTATTCTCGCCCTTTCTTCGAAGCAAAAGAATCCGAGAAAAAAAAGAAAAAAGCTTCAAAGGGTGATATAAATGGACCCGGAGACAAAGTACGCGAATTGTTTAGGAAACTCGGAGCCGAGTGCAAGCCTTAAGTGTACCCTCTGACAGCGGGTGCGGGTTTAATACGGAGTGCTAATCTTTCACGGGGTGTAACCGAATTAAAGTAGTACGATTGAGCAGTATATTCAAGTAAATAGCACGATTAAGCGGTGCCATTTACTAAAAATAAACTCTGTAAAGAGCAGCGTCATTCCAACGTTTTCACAGTCAGAACCGCAAACATGGCGAATCTGGACCAGAAACATGATGGTGTTCAGACGGCGATGGCGTAACAATGAATCGTATCTGTGTTTTCATTAGTAGTAATCTACTCATGTAAATTGAAAAGGGGTTTTATTGGTTGCGAATATTGATACAGGCACTATCAAGGTGATTCCTTAAGTCGAAACATGAGCATCTGTCGTTGCGAGCATGGCCGATGTTTTCGACCATGGCGGAACTGTTAAAATGGTGCGGTGCAAATTGCCCTCGCGAACACAATGAGCGGAGGCAGAAGCGAGGCATGCACGGAAGCAGCACAGCATGATGAAGCGACTGAACTTGACTACTGGCAATAGTCTCGTTATTTGGACTTGAGGAAACGTGTCGTTTCATAGCAAACTACAAATGCACCAAGCTGTAGCCACAACGTGCGGAAAATGCACTATTCTCGCAAACAGTCATATACACTCAAAATGGCGGATGACTGTTGACAATATTTTCATAAATTTGTTGTAGTAAACAAATACCTTCCTATCGCTTGCAAATAGAATTCTAATCCGAACTGAAATTCAGTTGTCAACAATAACACCGTGATCATTTTACGCCTATAACTGTATCGACAGGTTTAACATTACGCATTTCATAATGTGTGTTTTTAAAGATAGAATGCGCCTCGGGGACAGATATTTGGACTCTAAAATCTTTTCAATTCTTTTCTGATCTACCACTTGTGGGGGTTCATTTTGAAGCTTTTTGAGTAAGAAAGACTTCTACCGTCTTGGTTTTTTCGAAAATCCAAAATTTTATTTTTCTCCAGAGAGTGACACAGGAATGGCGGCCATTTTGAATTTCAAATATCGGTAAATCTTGGGTCAGTAGTGTCTTTAGTATCAAAATTTGCACGGTGACCCCCGATTTTTATTCTGGATTTTGAAAATGAATGATTGAGGAAAATTCGAGCGAAATTTTAAGTCTCTTACTTTCGAGGCGCATACCACCTTAATAGGACAAAAATTATGTAATTCACAGACAAAGCAAAAAAAAACACAAAAAAAACCCCAGATAATGAATCACGAATTCCAGCTGATGGGTCTGTAAGTTGACCACCTAGCTACTCCGAAAACAACCATGACCAGGCCGGTTGAAACTGAATATCCGAAAAGTGACTCATGCCTTCATTTTTTTCCTGTTTGATCTGCATCCATGGTTTGGGATAGATTGGTAAGTTTTTCTTTTGGTCGCATTCTGGTGCTTTTAATGAGAATGCGGTCGACTTAAACATTAGGGTATAAACCACTTTAAAGTTTGTGCGATGTCACATCGTGAAAATACGCCGAAAAGTGACGGATATGGAGGACATGTGGTCGGCTCGCTCTGAGATCAACTCGGTACAGTGACTCTGTTTATTGGTTTTAAGAACACATCAGGAAAATCACAGGATGTGCTCTGAGCAGTTTTAGTGAACCCAGAATTCGTCTGCTTTGTACCGTCCGGTTTGATACTCGCTTTACTTTCACGCCAAACCCAGGCGGAACTTTTGATGATACGTTGGTTTATTTTTACTCTAGAAAGCATTTCTCTTTTCTTCATCTTCTTCTCCTAAAGTATGCCAATACACAAAGTATAGTCTTCCCGCCGCATTGTGTATCATATACCGTGTTCTTGTTGCCGCTAATCCAATTTATGCTATACCAGCATATTGGTAGCGAAAATACAGCAATTCTGGTTGTCCAGGCGCGAGAATACCAGTGCTGTATTCTTGATATAGCACAATTGGAACACACACGAGCTTTCAGATCGAGGAAAGTCCAAATTTTTAACGTTTCACGCCACCGAGACTTTCAATATACCGTTATCATAGTACAGCAATGAACCGCCTCAGCAACGGGTATACGACCCATGTTTGAGCAGTTCGCTTGCTATCACTCGTGCACGTGTTTCGTGGAATGGTAAAAAATATCTTGTTGTAAACCCGCCGCTGAAAGTGGTGAACTTTTATTGCAGCGGAAATGAATTTTTTTTCCAGATAATTTCAGCCACAGTTGTCGGCAAGATCACTTAATGTCACTGACATGCAAAATTGAAAAATTTAGACAAGGCATTCCACGGGTAGACGGAAATTGCTGTTTACAATCAGAATAAAACTTGAATGGTTAACTTTACGGCAAATAGAGATTATTTTATGCTTATAAGTTTTTTTGTCGGGACTTTAAAATGAGCTTCATAATGGGGCAATCCTGATACAGAATCTTGTGTTTCTAGAAACTGCTCACCTTGACATTCGGGTTTAAAGCGTATCCAGTGAATTAGTAAAGTTTTTTTCGAGACTGTACGCAACCGTCTGAGGGCCGCGCCCGAATGACCAAGCGCGCCGTCTCGTCGGTTCCAGAATACCGAAGGTGCAGCCATTGAGGGCGCTGTTCCGACTCCTGGCTCTGGAGTTTTCAGGACACGATGAATAATATGAGTCACGGAATGTTGGGCCATTGTGTCCAAAAAGGAGAAGTGTTCGGCCGAAATCTCGGTGAATGACTATACAAGTGCACCTACTTTGAGAAATATGCCATGAAAACTGGTGAAACCTCTACGTGATGGAATGCAAACCTCTGTTAAAAAAACAACATCCCATACGGCGGAAAATCTTCAGCCGGACACTATCGAAAAACACTCAGGAATCTATGGTGTTTGTTTATTTACATAAATTGTACATTTCCTTTCACTTCTGCATGCACTTTTACGTATTATAAATAAAAATGAAAACTAAGTAACAACCTTGTACATGATACCAAATTTTAAGCTGAACACATAACCACGCTGACCGTTCACACACACACACAACAAAATGTAACTCCGCGATTCAGGTAAATACAATTCAACATACATTGCTTGTAATATCTTCAGAGTTTCAAAGAAACTCTCAATAAATGTCAGAGTTGTCTTAATGCGTTCATTATCAGAATAAGCCCAGAAAAACTACTCTATCCTCGTCTATGTTGACATTTCTGTATTTGCTAAATTTTCTTAATCATATGCCGATGACTGGAAGGCTGAGCATGTTTGTCGAATGACCATCAGAAAACGTTACACTTGAAATATTTCTGAATTCAGAAAGCAAGTCCAGGTTGTGAAGACCGATTTCTACCTAAAATACAGGCTACCGATTGAGCACGGAGTAAAAATGTTGACCTGCTATGAAATATGCCCAACAATGTCGATTAAGTGTGCCAGTGGTTGTTGGAAGGACGACATTCAGACATAGTTTCAGATCCGGATCAAACGGACAATCGATGCCAGTCCCGGAGTTTACCAGTGCCGGAGTCAAAAGAACATTGCTCTAAATTTGCTCCCCGTTGCAAAAGTAGGTCACCCCTGATGGATTAGCTAGCGGCCAGGGTTGAGTACGACGGTCTATGTATTACGCCTCCCTGAAACTCAGCCAAAAGCCTCGAGGCGGTGCCATTTTAGGGTCGACTAAAAAACAAAGACCTGACGACATTATAAAAGAAAGGCTGTTTTCCTAGGGTTGTATTTGCTATAATATTGGCATTGTTTGTGCTGTAATTATTTTAGTCGTCGACTAACACAATTGTAAACTTTTAACGGACGCAATCGTGATAAGACTTGGACGCTACGAAACTTTGGACTTAGAAATTGATTATGAAAGTGATAACGTTCACACCAATGCCATAGATCTTGATTGACAAAAATGACAATTTTCCAGGTTAATCAGTGCTACTGATTTCTCAGAATTCTACGATCAGTCCATTTAGTCCTGGTACAGACACCCAATAAGCAGACTTGTAACAAAAAACTGCGCACAAGATGAAACGAAAATCTGTACACTAGAAAATCAATATCAGTACAGCACTATACTGCTAAGTGATATGTACGAAAATTTGGCGGGAAAATCAGGTGTTTCAAAGACGAGAGCCAAAAAAGTCACATTTACCAAGCGTTCCTCGGTCCTAAATTGAGAAATACTTATGAATTTGGGCGGGCAATTGTAAGCCCGAGCTTCGACTTATATGATCTTGAGTCAATGCAAAAATTACAAAGGTTTTATTGTTGTTGTCTGACAATAATGATCTGCTCTCCTCAGTTATTGGCGCAATCCAGCTCAATTTAGCTTGGTGGCGCTACGAGACGAACATGTAAAATTCCAGCATTCATTTACGACTGGTTTATTTTCGCTTGTGCGCATGCGTATATGTCTGTTCGGCGTATCCTTGACATGCTCGCCTCTGACAGTCGTTTACAAAGAGTTGATTCGTGACAGAATGAGCTATATTCATGTTAATATGACATCACTCTGAATTTCTGGCTGTTTTCTTCCCGTTTTTTTCGCCTCGCCCACCATGACACGCCGCAGTGAACGTTCAAAGTTCGATGACTCACACTCGAAAAAGCAGAAGTCATCACTCCAAATTTCAGGCAGTTAAAAGTAAACATCGAAATCTTTCGCTGTAGCAAAACAAGGCAACAATATCTAAACTTAGTGTTGAACGGACAGTTCTATAGAGAAAACAGTTAATATGATATTTCGTATAACTCTAATATAATTATCTATGTAAAAATAAACAGTTGGGATTTTTAGGTTAAACAAGTAATTTAAGATGTTAAACTGTTCTCTGCAGAACTTGTGCGCCACAAGTACGAACATTCCTTGTGCCGATCGACGCCTTGTCGAACGTCATACACTCACTGTGAGTCGTCTGTGTGCGTTCCATTTTCCAAATCTTCCGGTTATTGTGAATATGATATGTATGATAAGGTTAAAAAAATGCGGAGAATGACACGAAAAATCTGTAATTTTTTGTCATATTTTTGGATTCTCTTGTCACCACTCAGACATTCTTTGCATTCTTTCCTTGCATGATAGCGTGGGCAAATCTCCTCTGGAAGTCTTCGAACAGTTGCTCGCCTCCTGATGGCGCTCTTCTCAGAAAACCCTCCCGATTCAGGTAAGTGAGGCCGATGCCATTCATGTGGAATCGTTCCACTTCGACGGGCTCTATTTTGTAGTGGGATGTTGCCCACAGCAACCAGTATATCACGTGATCCCTTGTCCAATCGCGTGGATCTGCGTAGAAGGAAATATAATGTTAATTCTGTAAGACATTCAAACCTGACTTGAGCGATTGCTGAGAATCAACGTGTGATTACATGATTTTCATAGTCCAAAGAAATAGGCAAACGATAAACGATGAGGAAGTGGATGAGAATAATGCGCAGAGCATTTTTCGTAACAATGCTACATTTTTTGTAAAAGAAAGAACTATATAAGAGTCAGCGAATGTTTTTGTCTACCATTGAAGAGGGTTCAACACTTGCCTCAAGACATCGCTTTTGTTAAATCATCTTAAGTTTCAAATATCTTCTAATAGTAATTTTTCCAATGTCGATATCTTCTCGCAATGGTGCCAGAACTGTCAACTATCTACCACCCTTCCGTCGACCAGTCAACAGAGTCAGACAAAATTCTCCCTTCTTTTCCCTGCCTCGCCCAGTCTCCAATTCACAGGCCTTCGCCTGTTATACGGATCGATTTGCAAGACTGCTCCCCTTTGTGAGCGCTTCATCTCTGACTCATGAAGACAACATTTATAACTGACAGACTAAACGCTTGGGCGATCTGAAGAAGGGACGCGTTTATTAGGAAAAGGTGCTCGCCTTACAGGTCGTTTTATACTTTTTGTGACGATTCTCAGATCAGTGAAGAGCACTTTTTCCATAGAATGGCAAGTTCTGTTTATCAGTAGCCTAGGAAACAAAAAGGTCTCCGCCCACTTGCACTGTGACCGAGTGATAACGAACGAGAAACAAAAAATACCTCGAATCAAAATTCCTATTAATACGTTGTGAATTCGATGTGAAAGGAATGTCATTCTGTCAACAAAATTTCAAAAAATGATAATTCGTCTAGGATCTCAAGATCACCGTCTCGGCCAATGAACCGGTCAAAAGGCGCGAAAGTAGCGAATTTATAACACGATGGAATTCGGAGGATTGCCTACAGAGCGGAACATTATTGGAAAAAAGAAAAAAAAACAAAAACAAACAAAAACAAACCAATAAACAATACAGGACACAATGGAAAGGAGGAACAAACTAACGTAAAATGCACGTTTGCACAAAATGAAAGTTTTCGCTCACCTCTTGGGAATTCATTTGGTCTTGACACGCCCTGACTTGCTGTCGCGGCTTCTGTCGTGTTCGTCGCGCAACTCATAGTGGCAGCTGAAAGACAAGTCAAACAACGCGTATGGTCAGCTATCGATACTTTGTGCTCATATTCGACACTGGGGTGTCACTGCTCTTGTTCACTTTATCGATTATCGAGATTCTGTCAGTCCATGTATAAAAGAATGAGCAGACTAAGTGGTAATGCAAAATTATGACAAAAAATGTACAGAAATAGTCATGGGAGTGGAGAAAGGACACAGAGGTAACACATGAGACGGGAACAGACAGATACATGATCAAACACTACATAGATACATAGATTTATACATACATACATACATACATACATAAGCTTACATAGATAGATAGATACACTTACATTCAGTTATGCGGACAGATAGACTGGAAGGCATTTACACCAATGGACAGCAAACGATAATAGAAAAAGGCATGCAGGCAGAACAATCTATACGGTACTGATGCAAACGGCAGTGACAGACAGACAGAGGCAGATACACATACACTAGGGAACACGGAGACAAAGGCCGGCCGAGACACACAGAACAAACAGCAGCGACAGAGTACAACTTAAGGCTGCCAGATGTTCCTTAAGTGCTTAGCAACGCCGCACAACCCACCTTCCCAGTGACATGCGATCACCTTGAATGCCCAAAACCACTGCTCGACCTATCGACGCTTTATGTAAATTTCTCCCACAGACGACTACCCTACCCAGCATGCTTTCTGACCCCGTTTCTTGAAATAACCGTGACGATTACACCATGAAACT
>LD344113.1:0-49271 GCA_001465055.1 Ptychodera flava | reverse complement strand
TGACACATACACCACAAACAGCGTACATATGATATCATACTTTTGGAGGGAGAGAGAGAGAGAGAGAGAGAGAGAGAGAGGAAAATGGCGGCAGACCGAGGCAAACGGGAAGACAGACAGGCAGATGGAAATGGTGGCAGGCCGAGGCAGAGATTGCTAACAGCAAGATTCCTAGTAGGCATTGCACACAACTTTGAACAAAGAGTCGCTCGTAGACACTCATTTGCTGAGAGTCCCTGCTCTGAACCACAACATAAAGAATAATCTCTCGAAAATGTATTGTATAACTTTACCGAAGGAGCCACATGTACGACCACGACGTTTATCGGGTGAATATTTCTAAGGCGTGATGAAGTATATCATCACCCATTAAATTTGTCGAGGATGAATTGTCTTGTCAGACACTTTGTCGACCAATTTCGACCATGTTTTTTTCTGTCGCAGGGTTTATTGGTCGTCCATGGCAAAGCCTTGTCGATCAATGGTATCGTCAGAATGCAACCAAGCGCATTGTGAATCAATTATAGTACAGTTTTCATCACGTGACCAGCACGTGGTTCAGTGATGGGCTTGTTGGAATTTGTCCTGCATAATGAACCCATGTCTGAAAGAAGTGCACCAGGGAGACAAGGAGTTGATGGTAAAGTTACTCGGCTTAAAGGGAAAAAAAAATCAAATTTCAAACACTGGACCTTTAAGGTAAGTGCAGTACAGTTTTGGACTTTTGAAACATTTTCGTGTGTTTTAATATCATTCAATGATGTCCCTTACGGTAGACTCTATACTCTATAGACTCTATACGCCGTTACCTGAGTTCAAAGAGGTAAAGGTGTAGTTTCTGTAGTTTCCTAAGGCGATAGTACATTCAATTAATGACACTCAGGAGGAACTTCTCTAACTATTGCAATTTCAGTTTATCATATTGATTATCTGCAAACGCTTCGGGTACATACATTACAGGAATCGCAAAATATTCCGTATCACTGATAGCTTGATAGGAAATCTTTCAGGCAAACTTTGCTTTCGCGACCCGTGTGCGTCGCACTGCAAGGGGGGTTGAAGTTGGGAAACAAAGTAGGCGTACATGACAATAATCCAAATAATCTATCCATCAACTTGTGGTCGGCGTTCTATTCAGCGGTTGTCATTGCACTTGCGCAGAATTCACGGCATGCCGGTTTCTCTAGGCCAGACGTGAGAATAGCATTTTCATTGCTACCGACGGTGTATGCGTCACCCCGGTTACTGGCCTTGCATTACAACGTGGACGTTGCACTTGACGTTAGCATGCGAGCAAGAGAAACATTTTAGACGGAAAAAAAGAATCCCACAGCAGAGTTTTATTGCAGTATCAGTCTTTCTAGTTTTCATCTAACATGATTTTTATATGACCGTAATTGGCATTGTCGTCTTTCTTTTGGTCACCAATAATGCAGATGGGCGTGCACGGGTATCTTGTTTTGAAATGCTTCCATGGAAATTTCAGAAGAGATTGCATGGTGTCCATAACCAACCAATGCAGATATCCGATTCTCCATTTCATGACAATAAGAAGAACTCGGAAAAAAAATCGAGTCTACGAACAATGATTTTGATTTTTTTTCAGCACCCCACCCCCATTTCCATGTATATAGGTCCATACTTACCATTGAAAACAATGGCTTTGGGCTCAACCACGATGATGGAAGGGTTGAAATGCCAGTGTTAAACATCCCTGACTTCATGACTGTGTTACGTCTTGTATTAAATGTCAAGATTTGTCTGTGACATGTAGTCAGTGGATAATGTATTCCTACTCAAAAACATCGAAGAGACAGACTGATGTTGGTGAAGATTTATCGATCCGTACGCCTATTTAACTCATCAAAAGTTACCCGCGCCCATGCAGCATGTCATACGCATGCGTGCAAAGTTTTGTGGAAGTCGTCCTAAATCTCCTGTAAGACCCAAACTTTTGATAAAAGATGGGGGAAACTGCTGACGGAAACTTTACTTCTGAAGTAAAGTTTCCGTCAAAAGTCCACGTGTTACACATACACACGTATATCAATCATTTAGGGTAAAACAAGTGACAAAAAATCTAAAATAAGTGAGGAAAGTTATTGAGTTGGGATTTACGCCACGAGTTCAGCTGGAAATGCAACTCCACTAACTGCCATTCCCCCTCCGGGAGGAACAAAGCTGGTAGTTGGAACAAAGCTGTCATGCAATAATAGTGGTTCTTAAGCGTTGCTTCGATTGGTGGTTCTTTATATCTAATATTTTAATTTCTTGAATAATTGTCCGGGTTTCTTACGGCGTATTGTTAACCTCTCAATTCCGACTCTGCATGGGATAAGTCAATCTGCAAAATAACCTTGCATGGGATTTTCCTATAGAATGACACCGCTACAGCTGTGCCCCTCTCTCTCCACCCTCCCCTCTCTCTAGCCCCTCTTCCTTTCCCTGTCTGTGTCTGTTTCTTAATCGTTCTGTCTCTCTGTCTTTCTGTCTTTCTCTCTATCTGTCTGTCTGCCTGTCAACAGGACCTTAGTCTGCAAAGGGGGACAGCTGCCCCTCGCTGGAATTTTCCAATGCTAATATTTAAATTATGTACATTATCCAATATGTAAATTTATGTAAATTACCCAAATCCTATGTAAGGTAGGTTCTTGCCAACCCCCCTGGCAATTTGGTCAGGCAACGACCCTGGTCTGCTTGTCTGTCTGGTTTTCTGTCTCTGTCTGTCCCTATCTCTCACACAAACGCGCACACACACACACGCACACTCGTTCACTTTGTCTCTCTCCCTCCCTCCTTTCTCTCTCCATACTTCTAACTCATTGTTGAGCCATTTTAGCTTTGTGTGTCGAATTCCATTCCTTCTCAGAGCCCAATGGCAGGTTGGGGTCCGTGGATAATTAAAACATGCGCACGGTAAACGCAACTAAGTGTGGTTGTCCTCAACCATGTTCCCCTAAACGAACGTTTGGAAGTGCGAAAATCCAATCAAGCCTCATTCTGATCAGCATACCTACAATTATCGTATTTATGTCGCTATGAAATCACACTTACGCTACCAACCCCCCGCCCCACCCCGTTGGCCGTATAGCCCCTCTAAAATCAATCTTTGTTCAGCGCCAACTCGACAATAAAGCAACCAACAGAATGAAGTGATTTGAAACAGTGTATCCAGACTATTGTTATGTTATTTGACTCATACGCTGAACTAATATATGTCAAGGAATGCTGGTATGTAGCGCCGGTGCCGCACTGGCCCGGAACACGCCAAACAATATAGCGCGATATTTTGCAATACATAAAAACGTGTAGGGGACGTTGTGATATAAAAACATGTAGTGCGATTTTTGCACACGGTAATCGAAATACAGCCAAACCCCCTCCCGCCTAAACAAAGAAATTGCGTTTGCCTTGCGCATGTTTTAATTATCTACGACCCCTTAATAAGTCTTAGTAAACTTCCATTGCCCATTGACCACTGAACATTAAAGTTTCAAAATGTCTTGCGATCATACACACGTAGCCGCTACGGCATGGTAACGCCTGGTTTCTAACCAACTGCCGTGTTCAAAATCAAAATAAGAGAATAACATAATTTTTTTTTGCATGGTCAAGCATTGTCAAGTCGGTGTACTGGAAATTAAACGACAGGTTGAGTTATATTCGATAACAGGTGGTTACGCCTTAGCGGATCTGGATTTGTCGTGTAAATTCCTTTCAAGAACGCCAACATGTAAATGTCTTACTCAAACCTTCCCCCAGCGTGAGAAAAACTTGAGCAACATAAACATCAAATGGCAAATATGGGTCAATTTGGTTTAATAATCAGCGATTTTGATTTCTTCCCACTGCAAATGCAATTTTTCCTTCGAGATGTTTAAACATATGAAGCAAATCTGTCGGACAGGCAGTGATTGTATGTACAGAAGATCAAGACATAACATGAACTGTGTGCGTAGTCACGGGTGGCGGCGTTCAACGATCACGATGTCCCCGTGCGCGCTCACAAAACCGTAAATCAGGTTAATAACGGTAATTCCCTTCACATTGACACCCCTAATCCACGCTAATATTATTCAAACCTTGCCGAAGGGATTTGCCTTAGATCATACTCCGAGGCCCGTTTCATACTAATTATTATTCCCGCCTACAGGAAATTAGAAGCGATCCAAAATCTACGTTAAAGAGAAGGAAATAGTCGGGACTTTTTTCTGTTGATATCATCTGGCGCGATGTTAAAACAACGTTTCAAGCGAGTCAGAATATTCTCGGATATTGTGAGATTTGATGTGAGGCGAGACTGAAAAGACTCAGTCTGACGACATTTTCCCGCGCGCGCCTTGCGTTTGTAGGTCGTCTGAAACCACCATCTTGTCGTATTTAGAATTAGTGAAGACAAAAACAAGCTTTTTTCGATCATGTTTAGACAAGCAAAAGTCGGAAAAGAAAATCGCGTAACTGTATCGCTGTATTTTGGTATTAAATCAAATACAGAGTAATACGCCGTTAATCTCGCAACCAACAAGCCACCGGTCGCAGGCTGTTTGCTGAACACCGATTCAACAATAACGCCATTTTTGTCTGAGAAGGCGGGATGTTGACGAAGATTTAAAGGGTACGTGTGCAACACGCCCACCACACTGTAGAGCACGCTCTACGTCCTTCCAAGGTCGCTTATATTGGCATTAATGTTACGTTGTCTGTGTCTGCCGAAATGATTTAAAATCTCGGTGCATCACTTCAAAGAGATACGTATCTCCGCTGATATTCGAACGCTGACGCTCGCAGCACTTTGATAAATTGAATTTCTTCCCCACTGCTCCGTGTCAGTGAAATTGTGACATTCTAGAATGACGTAGTCGCGGAGAGTCAGAACTGAATATTCTGAACTGAAAGACATATTCATATTATGAACCACGGCACTGAGCAATCCAGTTACGACCTAGAATTCGCTATTCCCTGCGTTGACAGAGTTTTTGACTATGATGTAATGGCAAGGATACTGGGCATTACTTCTTGCTGGGGTGTGCTTTGCTTATCACTTTCATCATGTTTATCTTCTTCAAACTGTTTATAATAACGACGTATGTGAACTCATAAGGCCACGCAGAGCAGTTCAGCTCGAAACGATCAAATGCGACGTTATGACAAAGGGGTACATCAGAGCTACGAGGTCAGCACAGCCTTAGAAATCCTTGTACAACGCAGACGGAGAATAAGGGGTAACGGTGAACACGCGACGTGCCTCTGGCAAAGCGATGCCCGGCTCGACAACTCATCGCAGAACCACATAATTTTTTTTACCGTTCAACATCTACAACGTGCACTGCACAGTACAGCTCAACGGAACATGACATTAAATTCTAAAATAGGGTCGTAAAACTGATAATTACACTGCTGCACTGTACCACGATGCAGAACAGCGAAACACGAATGCATAGCAACGCAACACTTAAGGACTCGCCGCACGATGTGCGATCATCACGACATATACAAAAACGTTACAATGAGGGACATCAAGATTTAGCGTACCTGAACTGTAAAAATACAACTCCTATTCCTAATGCAGAGCCATAAAATTCAACCCTTCCCCTTTCCCGACTTCTAAACGTGACACCTCCTCCTCCTCCGTCATCCCCTCCTAGTTATAACCAGTACCACCACCACCCGATCGTCGAAGTCGGCGCCATGCCGCCACCACTACATTATTATGTCACAGTGATAACCCGCCCATTCTGCAACTGTTACCTGGCGATCGCTGTAAAGTCAAAGTTTCATATCATATCCTCTGAACTTTACATATCAATTCCTACTCAAGTTCAACTTTTTTCTTTCTCCAAGAGTCCACCGAACAGGTGAATGCGATCTATCAAACGTAGTGTTTCAGTCGAACCCCCGCCCTCTCGTACTCACTGGGGGGTGTCAGAGGGTGCCTTGGTGAAGGTCAACTCCGCTGAACATCGACTTGCAGAAGCCAGAAAGAAAAAGCGCTATGTTCTGTCTATTATATAAAGTCAGTCTAATGGAGAGATGCGTAAATCAATGCAAAAATGATCACAACACACTCAGCACTCAGCATCGTACATCACATCAGAGTACAATTAAACAATAGACGATGACGTCATTGTGACACCACTACCCCGGCGAGACAAAACAGCAAAGCGAGACACAACTAGCTATTAAGGTAGTATGTGATTGAAAAAAAAAATTAAACTTTTGCTCAAAGTTTCCGTAATGAAACTTATAACCATTCTTTTACTAAATCAAGAATAAAATTCACGGGTCACCGTGCAAAGTTTTGTACTTGTCATGAGAAACAAATTACCTACCGCGGATATTTGAAATTCAAAATGGCCGGTATCTTTATGTTAACTCTATGAAGGAAAAAAAATCTATTTTCGAAAAACCAAGACGACGAAAATGTTAAGCCCCACTAGCGGTAGAACAGAAAAAATATTGACAAAATTGGAGAGTCTGGAAAAACTGTCCCCGGGGCGCTTTCTACCTTAAACCCATTCAACTGACAACACGCGTATGATCTTTGCCATCCTCCACAGAACATTTAGCAACACATGATTCCATACTTCAGCACCACATTATCAGGATTACTTCACGGCAACACAATAATAACAGATTCTAAGGTACTCACGGATCGCGATGCATCCTGGCACGTGCAATGCGATGACGTCACCCCATGTTCTTCGTGGCCGTTGAACGGCTTGCACGGCTGCCCAACATACCACTATTCCGTTGTCCCATTGAGCGTCGCTTTGCCGTGCTCAGCGCACTGTTGTTGATGCAGAAAGTGATTCGCTGCACGAGGAAATGAATTTCCACGGTATTTGCCCTGCAAATAAGAAACAAAGCACAGGCGGGGAAAAATACACCAATGCGCGATTTTGCCGGCGTAAAGGCTTAGCCGAAGTGAGATCTTTTGTCGTCAGGCAGTTTTTCTTCTATGACAAGATCGGACTATATACATATGGCGCCCTTCGAAAGTGTAAAATAAACTTGTTCATCATAAGATTCCACAAAACTAAACAGTACTTTGAATCACAGTTCATTTTAGGGGAAAGATAAGATTGTTATCAAAATATATCCGTGCTGTTCCCTCTTTATAGTGATGTACATCATCTCGACACATTGCATTGAAATTCACGCTTTTCGTTCATAAATTTGACAGAGTGACCATGATAAGAAAGTGCTTGTTACATTTATAATCCGGGGATTTCGGAATTGGGTTCTAAGATTTGCGCATGCCTATCATGAGAACGATGAATTACATAGAATGAATGGACGCCGGGATCTTTTGAACAGATTAAGTTGCGAGTTACAAGCTGTATAACTGGGCAATAAAAGTCACTTTCCGGTTTTAGTGTAGTTTGGCAACCAGCCGAGGTTTGGTATTTTGGAGTCCGGTCCGATATACAGTGGATTCATCCGGATTAAGTTTCACAGCTTGTAAACTATCGACGGCCTAAATATACAATCTGTGGAAATCACCAGGATCGTAAGGTGACTATTCGGCCAAAAAGAAACAAAATGTGTTTGAGTCAGCGTCTTCTTGTTTGCTCTCACTTCTTTCAAGTCAAGTCTTTCTACATAAAACCAAGCCCCGTTGATCGTCTAACGGTCGGTGGTTTTCGCGGATCTCGTTCAACCCCCCTGATCGTGTCCAAAGACAACAACTTGCGGCTTTTGTCAATTATTGATGATTACAAACAACTTCAAAGCACTTGCGGAATATTGAGCGTTGTACCCGAACAACGCGGTGCACCGTCGTCCACAGTGCTCTCGTAGGATGTGAAGTTACCCTACTTTATTGACAATTTCCCGACAAATGACGTCATTGGAAGTCGATAAAAAATTCAGCCTGGTCACAAAAATCCCAGCTCCGTCACCAATAATTATTCTTTACGATTATTCACCTAGAAAACTTGAAGAAGTTTTAATTATAGTCTTACTGGTCTATATGTGTACTTACAAGCAGAAATGCGCATGCGCCGTTGAAAAAGGCTGTCGCCGGGCAACATTGTCCACCCGACAACAATCGCAGCGGTTAATAGACTCGGGCACACTTCACATTTTGGTACTCGAAATAGTAAATTCTCGTACACGTGTCATGGGAGCTCCGAGGGGAAAATCCCTGTAACTCACCGACCATTGATGACATCCAGCGTCCAGGGTCCATCATGCTGGACAAAAATATTTGAGGAAAAGCGTACATGTCTGCTTTCAAATCATCATTGTAATCGTCATTAAATGTTTGGCTTTTTTAGCTTATATATATTGTTTACAGCAATGATTTTACTTTTAATATCAATCTTTTCGTTTTCCTTCGAATCGTGTCCGGATGTAATGTGATTACTACATTTGCGCTTTCTGCAGAAAACAAACTTTACAGATAGTCATGGCGTACGCAGGTATCGACAAAACGAAATTCTCTGACGCTGGATACCGATCGAATTTCGGCGCATGAATAGCTCCTTGTTGTTGCCAAAGATAAGCAGATTTTTACGCTTTTGAGGAACGTGCAGGTGCATGTTGGTTTTAGAACACCGATATATGCAAATTCCTAAAACAAATATTACAAAGTTTTTTTTGCAGGTCACGTGCTGAAAACAATGCACTTGCCAGTTCGATACACCGTCGGATTTCTAATTACTTCCTGAAGAAGAAATTGGAGATATCTTTTACAAAAAGAGATCGTTCGATAGTGTTTTTGACGAAATTTCCAGCCTTCGATATCTGCTTAGTTTCACTCAGTAACTTTTTATGATGACATCATCGTTCGGCGATTTTCTAGATAATTATATTTGGTGCTTACGCTTGTATAAAGAGCAAAATGCAACAGGAACATTTGTGGACTGACGAATACATAAAGAAACAAATTATAAGGTAGAATGCGCCTCGGGGACAGATATTCTGATTGTCTAATATTTACAATTATTTTCTGATCTACCACTTGGTGTAAGAAAAAATTTCAGCGTCTGAGTTTTTCGAAACTAGAAAATTTTATTTTTCTGTGTAGGGTTAAGATAAGGATATTGGCCATTTTGAATTTCAATTATCGGTAAAATGTTGGGCAATTTGTTTCTCTAATACCAAAATTTGCACAGTGAACTCCAAATTTTTATTCTTGGTTTTCAAAGATAATTACGTAAAGATTCCTTTAGGAAAGTTTGAGCCGAAGTTTAAGTCGTTTTACTATCGAGGCGCATACTACCTTAAAACAATGCACCAAGCAGAGTAAATGGTCAAAGTACGTCTTTTATATGTCATAAATCAAATTAAACCGAATAATCTCCGTTACACAATATTGTCAGTTTTTATGTTCCTTTCCAAGTTATCGTACTTCCTTATTGTCAAGTAGCTTGGTTTTTTTTGTTTGAGAGAGAGGTTTATCTTGAAAGGAAAGTTTTGTGATTTTCCGGCTCACAGGTGCATGCCTAAACCAATCAGAGAGATCGCCGAAGTGTGTAATGATTAACTACCAGGCCCCCGGTTACGAGATGGTTAGGGATACCCTAAAGCGTGTATAAAAAAGCCTGGAGTTCTCAAGAAAACAAGCGATACGATTTCGGACGGTCAAGAGAAGCAGGTGCGAACGATCATCGGTGAGTTAACAAACGTAAAAATGCATAAATTTAAAGGTGACTGGTGCTGTATAATATGGTTTAAAATCGCAATGAATGCGAAGAGGGTTTCATTAAATTTTCGCCACAAAATTTTTCTTTTAAACTTTTTAGTGAAGCATGTCGATCTTCGCGTATCCCGGTACAATATGGTTTTCAGAATTTGAGAGTTACAATACAATTGTTAATATAATATAATTTTATGAAAAAATTAATATAAACACGATTGCAACTAATTTGGGAGAAATGGATCATTATATTTTTCAAACTTCTCAAGAGTGTTTGGTACCCTATAGCTGAATGTTGCAATATTACGAATTACTCATAAAAACAAGTGCATTGCTCAAAGAGAAAAGCAGATGAGTTTACATTTGCAGATTAAACCGGCATTAGTTCACTACCCAATTATCCCAAATTAGTTCCAATCATGTTTATATATATATATATGTGCTGTACCGGTCGGTCCGACAGAAAAATTTGATACGCGTAGTCGATACATCATCTTTTGTTGTTAGCATAATGACATTGTTCGCCGCGGCGAATTTGCTTAGTTTGCGCAGTGCATGGCACGCCCTAGACACTGCTAGGGGGAAAAGAAATGTATAGAAAATAATAAGCGCTTTCTTGTTTATCTATCACACGGAGCGTATCCTGTTTAAGAAGTGGGAACGTAAGAATGGCTTACTCGAGATCAGAAAACGTTAATTCCGCAGTCTTTGTTCAGCGCGGTGGCGGATAACACCGAAGCGAAAATCGATGAATTCGGACTTAGGTGTTCAAGAAAGGCGTGGCTGTCATATTAACAAAAAAATTATGTCCGGCAAATACTATTTTGATTCTGACAAGAGGCATAATATTCATACAGACTTATTAGATATTTACAGTTAGCTATATACCAACATTTTAAAATCTTGGGGTAGATGTGTCCATGTACTTGTGGTTGTCACCCAGAGACACTAAAGGTAGAGACGCGACAGATGGTATTATGGATTTTATAAAGCCCCATTGGCTGTATCTTTTTGCACCCCTCCCCCGATAAGATGGTCTGAAATTAATAGCAAGTTATGTAAAAATGTTTACCAAACTGTGACTGCAAAATCTTTTGAAGCATTGGAAATGCACTATTTAGACTTGAAGTAATATCATGGCCGCCGCGAACAGGTACACAAAACTGAGTAATCGAACAGAATTCGAATCCATCGCCAAGGATGTTTTTTATCACTGAAAATAAAGTGTATGTTTGGTAAGCAAAATGTAAAAAAGATACAGCTGAAGGGACTTTGAATGCAAACTTGATCTGTGCTTGAAGATGAAAATATCTGGTACTGAGTTTTGCCCCTGAACTTGCTTGTTTCCGTGCCTTTAGCTATGAATATGAAAGAAGTTCAAATAAGGTTATTGCATTTTCTTTCGTTTTAGTTTATCTTTTGCAAAACAATTTGAATTCTCAAAAACTGTCCACGTGCTGGACGTATGTGCCGATCATTTTCACTCAAAGCGGCTTGTAATTTTGGCAATTTCCCAGCAGTAAGCTCAGCAGTGTTATTTGCGGATTATATCGGCGTATCATGCTCAAACTTACAATAAAAAGTTTACATAAGTCACAGCGGATGAAGTGTGACCCCCCTTGCAAATCGCTATATCAATAATCGGACGCCGCGGGCCTCTTTCAGCACCCACAGTTTGTCCCCGTTCTGCTGACATGCGTCCCAGGGTCAGTATTATCGACTGTCAATTTTTTACAATTATTATTTTTTGTCTACCGCTTGTGTTGGCTTATCTTGAAAACTTTTCACCGGCTTAGCCTATATTTGTGGAAATCGGAAATTTAATTTTTCTCCATACAGTTAACACACAGTTTTGCGGCCATTTTGAAAGTTAGGCGTCGGTAAATATTGGGTAGTTTGTTTCTCTAGTACCAAATTTTGCGCTTTGAAGCTTGCTGTTCATTTTTTGATTTTGAAAAAAGAATGGTTAAAAGTTTCCTTGAAAAAAGTTTTAGCAAAAGTTTACGCATTTTAATTTCCAGACGTGTACTACCTTTAGTATTGAGGCGTATTCTACCGCCATGCTTTCACATAAAGTTTGGTCTAGGTGCAAGTATCAGAGATTATATTTAACTTTGCTCGCGATTTCTTGTATTATTTCAGAAACCAGGACACGGCTTACACAGGCGCCACGGCTATGGACCCGAGATTCGACCGGTGTGACGTCATACCCGGATTGACGCCTCTGGAGAACTACGATTTTAAAACAGACGACGAAACGTGCGGCCACGACTCGATATGCGAGGGATCCTACGCTGATACAAGTCAGAGCTATCTCGAGAATAACGAGGTAATGTAAACGGCTCGCTATGCACATGGCGCCATTATATTTGCCAGCACTCCCAGTGATGGCGCCATTATATTTGCCAGCACTCCCAGTGATGGCGCCATTATATTTGCCAGCACTCCCAGTGATGGCGCCATTATATTTGCCAGTTTTCACAGTAATTGTGCTACATTCTCGTTTTATACCAGTTTCCAAGCTTTGGTCTGATTTTTTTTACAGTGAATAACGTCATTCTTTTTGGAGTGTCTTTTTTGGATCATCCCCTCACGAGACTTTTTTATTTCACACTGTAGACACCCATATTCGACGAAGAGTCTCTACGAGACCTTTGCTTGATTGTTGACCGCGAGATGAGAGAACGCATCCGAGCCGACAAGTTGAAGTACCTCGGCGAAGCGGGCCTTCCATTAGGTACGTTAACATGGTTAAATCACGTCTTCGATCCAAATATGTGCCACCAAACCAGAATACGTTATTGTTATATGTGCAATAAAAGAAAACTAACATTATTGACGAACTCTAGATCTGTCTCCGACAGACGAACTCTTTGTCAACCAATCGCAAGCCTTTAAAGTCTCTAGCGTTTTCATACAGAGACTTTGAACGAAGGAAAAACATTGGTCAGGTAGCACTGTTGGACAAAATGCTCGTTTGATTTTCGGAGTGACGTCATAATATGGCTCGAAAAAGTACATCACCGATAAAAGCCCTCTCCATGATCTGATCGCAATGAAAAGAAACAGTTTATACGTTCATCTCTTTGTTTTGCCGGCAGATTTGCAATCGTGGTCGGTTTTCCAGTGTGCTTGCTGGTTCCGATGGATGACTGCTGCCTGTGGAGTGGAAGACACATTTAGCAATGACGTCATCAGAAACGGGCTTGATGGTCAGCTGCTGTGTGCCATGACAGAGCAGGATTTTAGAGCGATCTTTGCCGCGCAATCAGGAAACGATGACATCGTGTTTCAAACCCTGCAGTACTGGAAATCAGGTAATTCATAATTTCCAAACGATGGGAGATTTTTTCTAATGTCATCTGTGCAAAATGAGGTTACAAAGGAAGTAATTTTATATCTGACTGCAAGCGTTCATACAGCGCCTTCTGTGGTGGAGGTAAAGAGGTCATCCGTCCTCCATCCAAACAAGACTGCCATTTCTGCCGCTCTTTACAATACTGTCCTTTCGAGAATACTTGCATTATATTTCATTTTAACTATACATTATTAATCTTCTCCCAAGAACACGTTGAAATATTAAGCATAATTCTCGCTTAGGCATAATAAATGCCATCGCATTGTTGACAAAATGGATTGTAGTCCGGATTTATATTCGGTTGTTCATGATAATGACGGATATTACACATATACGGACGGTGTTTAATATATATGAGCACTCCTCGGCCCCCTCTTTGTCTCTGTCTGTCTGTCTGTCTGTCTGTCTGTCTGTCTGTCTGTCTGTCTGTCTGTCTGTCTGTATGTCTGTCTGCCTGTCTGTCTGTCTATCTGTCTGTCTATCTGTCTGTCTCATTTAGTCCCCACTCACTGATATTATCAGCATAACGACAAGCACTCTTCCACATCGACGCGACTCAAAGTAGCAACATTGGAATATAACTGAAAAAAGATACATCATATTAGGAATTGAATAAATATTTCTGTTTCGGTCATTTATGTCGTATTGATCTTTCCTTCCCATCCTAACGGTGAAGACCAAAAAAATAATTTATATAGTGAAAAAACGGAAATGGCGTACATTTGTCATGACAATTATACGAAATATAGTTGTTATAACTTGAATAGATCATCATCACGATAGCAATTACCGTGACGTCACTTTCCTCTTTGTCTTACAGTTCGAGTAAACACAGAAGATGTAAGTAACCTTGTGGACTGTCAGGTCAACAGGCATGCGTCATCACGTGACCCGACCAAATATTATCCACAGTGGCCGGAGAGTTGTGAAGACTACGCGTATCAGGTTAATATCAGCTGTTTACTTTATCGGCTGTCTTGTCGCAAACGTCACGGTTACTAGGGGTTCATACCTTATAACATGGCTTTGCCACTCAAGTGAACCATGAAAGTCTGAGGGCGGACGACATTACTTTAAAAATGTGGCTTGAAAAACATAAGATTACAGAAGCCAAAGTACAAATTTAGGTTATGCAGGGATTTTACACCAGAAATGCCTATGATGAAGAAATACATGAGCTTAGCTGGTTTCAAAGAAACAGAGCTTTTTGCCATCAAATCAATCGATTTTGCGTTAAAAATATTTATCAAATCACTATCTCAAACTCTTGCTGTGGTGAGAAGTTAGCTTTTTATCCACAATGTATTTTACATTTCATGCACTTTGACCCCTTAGCATAAGACAGAAGCAATGTAGCGAGAATTCAGACATCACTCAGAATTGAACATGGATTCGACTAGTGCCGATTACAGTTTTCAGCGAGATAAACAAATTCTTTGGAATCAATGTTATTTCTAACTCTCCTGATCTCAAATTCATGACAAACTTCAACGCTTTTTGTTTCAGGGCCAATACCCTGAGTTCCCGCTCAATCACATCTACCCAAACAACAGGCATATGTCTGGCAACGGTTTCTGCAGACTCGACGATACGCTCATGGCACATTTTACACCACCTGATGTGGAACCGTCCTTAGACGCGGTCATCAAAAGAGGGGCCTGCGAACGAGGTTACGTCATGGTGGATATGCCAACATCGCAGAAAAATGTTAAACGTAAGTAATGAGACTGAGTAAGCTATTTTGAGATGACAAACTTAAAAATTCTATTCATATTTTAAATTCATGGCGAAATTTTTCGCCAGATAAATATTTCTGTGACGTGCTTATAATGTAGATGGAAGTAGTTTTTTTTTAAATTTGTAGTCTCCTCGTTATTGTACGAAAATGTATATTCATGTGGCCAGCATTTTCCGTATGTTTCACCGTAGGGGGCGCAAGTCATTAGTATGCCTTCTTGCAGACAAACGGTTTTGGCGTGTGCCACTTCTCTTCACGAAATAGGGCAAAAATGGCTGACTTCATATCTTATTTATCTTTTGATCGGAAATGAAGTTGTTTTCGTGGCAATTTACTTTTGTTTTGAATTTTTAGTGTAAAAGCGTCCGCACCTCAACAGAGGTACGGAATCAGAATTTGTTTCATTTACAGGAATTTTGTTTCTGTTTTAAAAGGAAACAGATCCAAAACCCAACCAATACTTTGGCGGTTCATCCTTGAGTGTTTAAACAATCAAAAGATGACGAAATCACTGCAGTGGGTGAACAAACGGGACGGCACCTTCAAGTTTTTCTCTAAACATAAGGAAGAGATCGCGCATGCGTGGGGCAAGTTGAAGAACCGGAAGAGGATGACGTATCAAAAGATGGCGCGCGCGTTGAGAGATTACGCGGGAAAGGGCATCATGAAGAAAGTGAAACGGAAGTTGCATTATCGTTTCTTACCAAACGTAATGTCACAACTCAGTTTTGGCTCGTCCGGGTGTCCATCATTCAGTAGATACAGTCCTCTGTAGCGATTTTTTCTGAAAAAAAATTACAGTGGTAAAACAAATCAATCGAATCTTCTTTTGTTGCATTGAGAGGTGACTAATTGAATTTTAAGTACGAATCTGAAATGAATATGCATCATTCCCTGTTGTTACCGACAATCGTTCACAATGATTGTACACAAACTACCCACATCCTATATGTTCACTCGTTTTTCAAAAACAAAGTTTCATTTGAAGCTACTAACTATAACACCAAATGGCAACTCTTTCAAAATTTAGGAAAATTTTCGACGAAGAGAAAACTTCATGATTGTACTGGTTATAATGTTTGTGTCTGTAAACTTTTGAAGTTTTTTGTAAGGTTTATTTATTTTTACTTGGATTTTATAATAAAATCTCCATCGTAAATCAGAACTTTTCAGACTGACAAAGTGTGAGTTTTGGTAGTGTGAAGAACTGTGGTCAAAATATGCACGTAAATGTTCAAGAGTGTCATTAAAAATCGTTATTAGCTCATATTTGGTTTTGTATATAAATACCAAAAAGAGCTTATATGATGAGTCTGATGTCTGTATATTTGTGGGTATGTGCGGATGTATGTCCGTCACACACAAAGGCTCCCATACCGCCAAAGCTACCATCTCAGTATTTGGTGTACAGGTAGATGCAGGGGTTGAGATGTGAATTTGTTCAAATGAACTTGTCAGTGTCAAAAATGTGCATATGAGGTAAGAAAAAGCGAAATCCTGCAAATGTGCTAGAGTGATGGCCAGTGTCTGAAACAGGCTTGAGTCATTTCCTGTCATTGTTTATGAACTGTTACATATTAACAGACCAGATCAAACCATAGACAGTAGAGGGGGGAAGACTGTCTATGGTCCAACTAAGAGGGACTAACTGTTTCTGGTATGCATGTTGCTAAAGTTGAACTCCAGTACCTAAAGTTTCAGACCTTATTTACTTTTGTCATTCTTTTTTTGCTGGTTCAAATATTTCTTGTTGTTTTTCTGGTTGTACTGTGCAGAAATCATTGTCATAACATCAGCGTAGAATTTTCCTGCACTGAACAGATAGAAACAATATGTATTGTTGATCTTTGGTACCCATACTGGTATATAATATACCAATTCGGATCAAATTTGAGCGACACCGAATAATTGCGGTATTTTATTGATTGATGTGGACTTCGGAAAGGTGCATAATTTTCATCAAAACCATTATTTTATCATGAAATGTTTTACAAACATTGTTATCAAATGAAATGACGTCAGAGGCAGAATGAGCCGTGCCAGACACTGACTTGAGAATTTTGAAAAGTTTTTGAAGATTCTAGAAAACTGACAGCGTTTTGTAATTTAATGATGAGTTCGACCCTCTGTCACACTCATACTGAAAAATTGTAAAGATTTTGATTTATTTGCCGTATTTTGTCTTTTAATTAATTTTCAAGTCTTTGATCTAAATTGGCCGTGGGTAACTTAAATATGGAGCTAGAACTCTTAATGTGAGCGATGTTGACAGCTGTTCCCCATTTAACGATAACAATACACACACATAAAGTAAAATCATTTTAAAAATTCAACTAAAATATATAAGAAATATAAATTTATAAAAATGATAATCAAAAAGGAAAAAGTTTACTCCTCTGCTGACAGGGGAAAAGGATTTTACAAAGTCTGTTAAACTTAGCTCTACAGTAGTCCGAGTTGAAGTCATCACCCTTCGTTGCCCTATCAACTGGTTAGCTGAGTACATGATTCTATGATCCAGTCATCTTCCTGCCTCCCCATGGCACGTATGCACACTCGTTCGTCCTTAGGCTCTGGGCTCCCTGCTAAGAACATCGCTTCCCTGACTACAGGTAAAAGGCAATATGTCACGAAACGTAAAATTACAAAATTGTGGAAGTGTTAAGTATAGTTAATAGCCATGAAAGGATTATGGGATATGCGCAGATCAGATAAGAACTAGGGGGGTCGCATAGGTCAGATAATGATTAATGACGGAAACTATTACAGTCACATTTCTTTTGACAATTAAAGTAAGTTAGAACTAGTAAAAAATTAACAGAAATTGAATCTATTGATAATCGCTTTCAATGAAAAAAACTAAAACAAATGACTCGCACTATACGACTACACTCAACAGTGCCTTCTCTCACGCTCGCTATACGCAACGTTTTACTCTACATCCATTTCTCACTTCACATACATACACCATTACAGCTACATACTTAAAAAAATGAATTCGTCCGATCAGACGAAAACGTCTTTGAACTCTTTCACTCTCCAAAATCTTCGTACTCAGTATTTTACATATCCGTGTCTGGATTCTATTAAGCCTTTGAGCGTCAAAGTCAATTTTTGTCACCTTTATAAAATATACCCTAGCAATTTTTTTTTTCAGATTTTTTGCCAAATTTTGATAAAAACTTTTAGCAAATGGAAGATGATGTCCCTTCGATCCAAAATTATCAAAAAAATTATAGAAAAATTTATAAAAATTGCTAAAAAAGTTGCGCTAAAATTTTGGCGGGCAAAATTTACATGCACATGAACTTGGACATCACATGCATTGCGTTTGTTCTAATATTCAACTCATTTGGTCGGAATCTTTGTAACCTCATTCTGTTCTTTTGATCTCAGCTGACAAATTTAGTCACAGGGGCATAAGGCATTGTCAGTCATAGCAAAAGTGTAAACAAAAACTAAATTTATGATTATAAATACTGTTGATAAAAGATAAATATTTCTGTCATTATTGTATACTTACAAAAGTTCCCAACTGCACTCGAATCCTGAATGATGACGATTAGTTTTCATGCCAAATTCACGCAGTTGTAGTACAGACCCTGTTATTAATAAATTTATGATTATGAATATTCTTGATAAAAAATAAATATTTCTGTCATTATTGTATACTTAAAAAATACTCCACAGCACGCGAATTTTATATGATGATCAGTATTTATGCTAAATTCAAGCAGTTGCAGCGCAGACGCTCAGAAATAGTTACAGCAGCAGCAATGCGCAGTAACTTGATGCGCGGTCAAAGTCACAGCCTCGAACCCGCCTCATATAAATTACAATAAAACAAGTATTATTACACACTCGCTTGTTTTTATTGGTAATTTGTAATATTGCAACATTCAGCTACAGGGAACCTATCACTTTTGATAAATTTACACAATTAAAAGATCATATTCTCCCAAATTGTTTCCAATCATCTTAATTGCTAAATACAGCATTCTGTACTGATGGAACGGAGGAGAATCTCCCATGATGCTTAGCTGTTAAACTTAATAATCATGGCGGACAGAAACAGTGAGCACGAAGCAGACTTCGAGAAACGTTTCAATGAAGTGGCCCAATCAGGTTACACTGCTCTCAGCGTAGCCATAGGATCTGCTACGGGTCTGTTCAATACGATGGCGGCACTTGGTGAGGCCAAAACGTCCCAGGAAATTGCAGATGCGGCCGGACTAAAAGAAAGGTCGGTATCTAACAAACGAACAATGTGCAAATGCCATTGGTAGTTTTTCACCATAATTTCAAATATACAATAAGTTTTTGTGCAAGTCATCATACTCTCTGATTTATGAGTCAAAACTAAGACTTTGGTAAAATAGCGAAAGTTCTCTGCTGTGAAATGAATAAGCTGAATTTAACGGCCGTGAATTGTGAAGGAACAACCGGGCCTGCGTGTACAGAGGCCATCTGTTCATATGTTTGTTGACGGCTGAGGTCACAGGCGCTTATAGTACTGCTCCGATTACAGTGCCTTCATGCGAAAACGGTGAGCGCATAAGCTCCACTGCACTGGTGAGTTAGTAATGAAATTTTAAGACAAAACCCTGTCCATTAACATTATTCCTTAATTGAAGGTAAAAACCATTTTTAGGTCCACGAGATATTTAATATTTAAATTGGACATTGACGTGGACCATCCAGAGCTATCAACAGTATTAGTAAACGTTGTGTAAGCATTACCCTTCTAACGCCTTACACCTATCAGAATAGGTCCAATTAATTGACAATATATGAACGATGCAACTCAAGGTAGAACGCGCCTCGGGGACAGACATTCAGACTCTCAAACTTTTACAATTCTCTTCTGATATACCATTTGTGCGGGGTTCATCTTAAACCTCTTGGTGTAAGAAAAGTCTTCTCCATTAACGAAATTTGCACGGTGACCCCCGATTTTTATTCCATGATTTTTAAAGAGAATTGTTGAAAGATTCCTTGAAGAAAGTTTGAGGAAAAGTTTAACATAACATAATAAATTTTAAAATAACCTCTTCAAACCTTGACTCTTTCATTCGGTTGACAACAAAGGTCTTTGCTTCATTCTGTCTTCTTCAGTCTTTTAACTATGATGTACACTGCTTTGTGGAAGATGTAGATTCTTGCCTGACCATTAGTTTGTGTCAAAAATGTAGACTTTTGACTGCCATTGAATGGAAAATTGTAAAGTTTATCCGTTGTAGTTCAAATTGTCCAGGAATTGTACAAAATAACACATTTTTATCATCTTGACTCAGCAAAGTTAGTAAGATGACAAAGTCAATGGAAATTAAATAATCTCAACAAAAAATACTGAAATGCATAAGCTTCCTCATTTCATCAAGCAAATTCAATGTGTTGATTATAAGTTTCATGCTACATGCAAGGTCAACATTATCACACCATTCCATGACCAGATACGTCCGTGAATGGCTTGGAGCAATGGTTGTTGCAAGTATAGTCGAAGCTGACTCAGAGAGGGACACTTTCTACCTACCTGCTAGCAGATATAGGACCCTCTGCACAACAGAATCAAGAGGCATATTGGCTATACTCTGTGAAGGACTACCCGTGATGTGTGAAGTCTATAAAGATCTCGTGGAGTGCTTCAAGAAGGAAGGACCCAATGGTAGGCATACCTTCATGTGTACATTGATGAAAGAATTGATGGATTGATGCATGGATAGATAAATGTACGTACATAGGCACATACATATATATTACAGATACATACACAGGTACATACATAGATACGTATATATATAGATATAGACACATAGAAACATAGATACACATATACATATACACAAACAGAGATACATACATAGATACATACATAGATAGATATACAGATAGATACACACATATATACACACATACATAATTATACGTAGATACATATATAAATAGATACATACACAGATGCATACATAGATAGATACATAGATAGATACATAGATAGATACATAGATACATACATACATACATACATACATACATACAGACAGACAGACAGACAGACAGACAGACAGACAGATAGTAAATTAAATCATGCATTCTCTCATGCATTAAGATTGTCGACATCAAGTAGGTTGTTTCCTACCCAGAGCAAAATTGAAATTGCAGCAAATAGACTATGTCTTTGTTATTCTTGAGAAGAATGATCAATGAACAACACTCAGTATTTTAAGAGACTTTGTAAGAGATTGATAGAATGTATGCTGTTACGTGACACAAAACTCGACAGTATGGGACAGATGTCTAAAACATGTGGATTTGTTTATCATGACCTAGGTGACTTATGTTTCAGGTATCTCGTATTTGAAGTATACCTTGGACCCACCTTTTATTGAGGCTCTTGCTATGACGTTTCTGGGCGGTAAACCTCCCAAAGATCTCACCAACGTGGAGCAGATTAAACGACTACTAGGTAAGAGCTCTCAAATGTCAGCCTTTACCGTGTCAGTTATCGAACAATCTAAATATGTCAGGGAATTCAAAGGTGTATGAGAAGACGTGAAAAAAGAAGTGAAGAAAATTGAGACAAATCATGGCGTCGTACCACATTGAAGCCTTCGTGGCAACAGCTTTTAAGATTACACTCAGTAGGAGATGTGTGGTTGTTTGCTACTTGTACAAGGAATGTGGGAGTAAATTACCATATAACATAATATCTTGTAGCTCAACCATGGATGTGAATGTAATTATAATGTGAATGCCAAGCCTCATGTTAAATAACATGGGCATTTGTTACGTGAGAGAAAACGAACAAAACGGTGAACTCGGCGGTTTCCTTTTAAACGTAATTTATTACGAAAAATAAATAAAACTAAGCGCCAAGTCAAGGGATAGATTACAAACTGTAAAAAATTACAGTCCACTTATCTCAGCTGGGACGGCAAAGCTCCAGTGTCGGACATTGAGACGGAGTAAGCAGTCCTTTGGCTTGCTTGTGGGCTTGAGGTTGCACAAAGTCCGCAGAATAGATCCAGCGTTGCAGTGAAGGTGTTGAAAAGTCTTAAAATTAATACTGCTGGAGTTTCCAAAATCTTGAAGTAACACGCAAGACTGAAGAGACACGATCCCAAATGTCTGACTGAAAAGCCGTCTCTTGCTTTAACGGGTTATTGCTACAAAATCCTATATTGAACTCCTTCAGTGAGTATAGTTCAACAAATAACACGATTGGAACTTATTTGGGATGATTGGATACTGAACTAATGTCGAAATAATCTGCAAATGTAAGCCAATCTGCTTTTTTCTTTAAGCAATGCAGTATTTTTATGAGTAAGTTGTAATATTGCAACATTCAACTACAAGGCATCCAACACTTTTGAGAAATTTGAAAAATATAAAGCTCCAATTCTCCCAAATTAGTTCCAATCGTGATGAACATATATGTTGAGAGAAACATAGCATAAGAGAGTTGGAAATTCGAATGTAAAAAGAAATTGTGAAATGTCAAACGATTAAGTTTATTCAAAGTCCCCTGAATTCTCTTTAGTTATTTATTTTATTCTTGTGCCGTAGACTTGGATAACCTTCGAAGAAAAGCTGTGTTTTAAAACAAATAGAAATATTATCCTTGTTTGTTTTAAATAAACGGGTTCTCTCGTGTCTCAGTAAACCTTCTGCAGTTTCAATAAACATATGTTTCGCAATATTTTTCAAGATGATTGCTACTATTTGATCAATGTTGACTCCAATGTAATGTGTAATAGCCGTCTTCAAGAGGCGCAAATTCAAATAGCAGAGGGACCTATTAAAACAAGGCTCATTGGAGAGACAATTATCCTTTCAGGCCAAAACCCCTATTTATAGGGGTAGCTCTGATATGGTACCAGAAAGTCAGGCCTGAAAGGCTTAAATGTATACAGACGATGTCAAACTAACAGGCTAAGCGTGTTCAAGCCTAATGAGTAGCCTTTAGATAACCACCACATTCACACTAACATGTTCAGGTCACCCCCGAGTCAACCCTGGTATGAGGTTGGTTTAGAGTCGACACTCTTTTGACTAGACCCAGACTGTGTGTGTGAACGCTATACATTGGCCCTGGGGCCAGGTGTACTCCATTAAAGAGTGACTTTGCCGTAGAAATAAAATAACAGTGTACAAAAACGGAGAACGTTTGCTATAAAGTAATCTAAAAGTACTAAAGTTATTCCTTGTAAAAAAGTGCCAAGCCTTTCGTTACATTGTATTTTTATTTCGAAGTCAATGAAAAGTGAATGTTAAGATCAATTTAGTGTGGGTACTTAATAATATTATGATATAAATTCCAATGGAAGAATTAACTGGAAAAAAAGAGTATGCGCCATTGGAATAATACTACAAGTATATAAATAAGTCAATGGTATCAAACATTTAACAACACTTTACTATGTTATGGTCAATGCCCCATTGGTGTTTCAGAAAGTTCATTTGTGGAAATTTTTGATGTTGGAAAGAGTGGGTTTGTACAGTTTGGAAAGAGACCAGAATCCAAGGACATCTATTTGAGTTATCGATGAGTCATTTATTTTTTATCAACAACCTACATATAACCATCAATTACATTAATTTACGACTTAATGCATTGCAGGAAATTTCTATGTCATTATGGGCAATTTGGTGACATTGTGTATACGACTAATTACAGTAATTTGCGTCAAATGTATCTTTGGATGAACGATCCAATATAGTCACAAGAGGTCCATTTTGTTATTTTGTGCAAAGATTTTTCAACGATGTATTTTGTACATTTTCAGAGACGTCATCAGTTGTCCTTGACATTGGTTGTGGTAGAGGCGCTCCCCTTTGCTTCATGGCACGTGATTTCCTGAAGAGTGAATTCCATGGCATTGATGTGGCGGAAAACTGTATCGAAACAGCCAAATGTAGGGCAGAATCTATGCAGCTGAAGAATGTAACCTTTCACATCGGTGACGCATTAGAGTCGGTCGAACGACAAGACTGGCGATCCAAATTTGATATTGTCTACTGCAGAGATGTGGTCCATGACATGCAAAGACCCAATCTGTTCTTGAAAGGAGTGAAAAACGTTCTTAAGGATGAAGGGTACTTCGTAATGGTTGAAATCACAGCACATGGCAAACCTGCAAAAAATATGGACTGCCCAGTGGCGCCTCACATGTACGCGGCTAGTCTGTTCCGCTGTTTGCCAATGTCCCTGGCGGGTAATGGTGAAAGTATGGCACTGGGAGCGATGAGGGGGAATGAACGCGCACTGGAAATGCTTGCAGAAGTAGGTTTAAAATGCTTCCTCAGTGAAAAAGCCGATACTTTGAACACAGGTTATTACTGTAAAAAGAATTAAAGTGAAGAAAAATTTTGATCGTCAATACTACTTGCTACTTATCGATTCTCAAGATTTGTTATAACGTGGTTGTTTTGAATTAAATTCACATTATGTTCGACCAGTATTTGCTTTTACAGCCATCAATGACCACTACGGGTAAACTTATTACTAGGGAAATACATTTCTACACGAAGTTATCACTTGATGACATTGTATTTGCTTTTCATATTATATAAGGATTAAAGGATCCATTTATTTGCAGCAGCGGAAAAGCTCTGCGCCAATTTCAAGTCTTTGACAAATAAGTTTAAATTTATTATGGAAAAGGAAACCATGGGAATCAATTTGGCAATATATATTATGGAGATACGGCAAAAATAATATAACTGTAATTACTGGCTGTATTCTTTATTTTCTTTTCCCTTTGCGATATGTATTTAGTGACTTCGTGAACATGTTTTCCTTGTATTTGTCGTGAGATTTCTGAGACACTGTTATTACTTTTTTTTTCTGAGTTCATGTTACCCTTTTCATCCCTACCATGAAATGATGTGTTAATAAAGTATATACGTATATATTATTTTTACTTAGTTATTATATTAATTGAAGGATAGAGTTTTTTTTTTAATTTTTCGCAGTGTGCCACTTTCTCTAAACAGGGAAGACAATTGTACTCTTTTCTGTCCGATCAATACCTAACGGTGACATTATCTTCAAATGTTGTTGGATAAATATTCCAAGCCTATGAATTGGTGATTGCCTTTTTCGCAGTTTCAGTGATTTGCAAACTTCAAGATGATAGTTTGTGACTTCAATTACATTCATTTCAGTCTGATGCACAAGTTAAATTTAGCTCATCTCTGTGTTATGCAGTGGCCAAACTGCAAGATAGAGTTCTTATTCAGCTTTACATATATCAAAGCTTCTCTCTCCGAAGGTTAACTGTGCCAAAATATATCGCCGTCAGCTTTCGTCTACATGCAAAAACGAATTGAGAGAACCAGAGACTTGAGCATGTAATTGTGTATTTCTTTTCTTGCGACTATGTAATGTTTGTCTGTCGGAAAGTTCTGACTTTAATTAATAAATTGTACGGATGAATGCAAAATGACAAAACGTGTCGATGTTACTTCTCAAGCTATTTTGTATTAGAATTTTTTTATATAAAAATAATACTTTGGTATAATGTAGTACGCGCTTCGATATTGAAAGACTTACAGCTTTTGTTCAGACTTTCCGTATGAAAACTATTAACGGCCCCTCTTAAATTCAAGAATAAAAATCGGGATTAACGAGCAAAATTTTGTTATGGAGAAACGAGATACCCCATTTTACCGATTCTTGATATTGAGGATGGCCTGTATCATTGTGTTATTCAATGGGGAAAGTAAAAATTGTCGATTATCACATATTAAATAAGATGCTGGAGAATTTACCTAATCAGAGGTCTTCAAAATGAGACCCCACAAGTAGTGGACCTAAAGAGTATTGGAAACGTTTGAGGGCCCGAATACATGCCCGCGAGTGAGGCGCAGTCTACTTTAATTTCACTCTCCTGACAATAGTTTGGACGAAAAAAACCCGGTCAAGTTGATTTGCAGGAGCGCGTCTCTATTTTTGTAGTCTTAAAACATGTAGAGTGTAAATACTTAATGCCAATTTTTCTTCCAGTGAATTAAAATTGGAATGTTTTCTAGTTCCTCTCCAGAAGAGAGCGATATTTTTCAGTTTAGAAGATGTATGGCTTATTCTACTACTATGAAATAAATATTAATTGACAAAATAATAGTTAGGTAAAACTTATCTAACTTCTGTGCTAATAGGGGAGATGGGAAAATTTTCAAGCTAGCAGTGTCGACTTATACGTAGAGCTCACAACCCCTTAATCCCGCAACTTCAATGCAGATCCCGTTCAGGTCATGTGCTGTAACACGTATGCACAGTTCTTCATCCTGGCACCAATTAGTCCAAGAGGCCCTGTACGGTAGTTCTATTGTATGTAGACACTATCTCTGTTCAGGTGCAACTGGCCAAGTGTATACCACGTGCTTTTCTTTCGACACACAGTCTGTACTTTGCTCACCAGGGCTTCAGTATTGACACCGAGGTCAACAACGTCGTTATCTTCCAGCAAACGCAGCAACAGCAGTCCAAGACCAAGTAGCGAGGAATGCAGAGAGAAGAGATTAGTGATTGGTGAGCGTCTCAAGCTCAGACATACAATTAAATCCACGAACCATTGCATTTGGCAGAAATGTTAGGTCCTTCATAAATTGTGACGAAGAGTATACCAAATTTGGAAGTAGCGTCATGGTCCAGCAAATTCAGGTCATATGTACCCTCAGTTGGTCAGTAATCCATCATATTTAGACACCTTCAAGTATTTTATTGTGAGAAGGGGAGCTATTGATATTTTCCAAATCCTTCACCCTAAACAGCAGAGGTATTATGCACAATATTGTATTTCGTTTAGTAGTCAAAAATGCAATTAAGACTAATGATTCATGAACTTGTATACATTCAGCCCAAAGGAGTGTGACCTTTCAGTAAAACCGTTATCTATGTAGACCAACAATGGCATATAGTACAAATATGTCAAGTTCTATTATCAGAAATATACAGGTTTGCCAATGGGTAGGTGTGGCGAGCCAACAGAAAAGGTAACAAAACAACAGCATGTGAGTTAGGAGAGAAACACTGAGAGGCGAATTATACATTCACATGACAATACTATCATACATGTTCGGTGACAATTTTTGGGGTTTCATATGAAAGAATGTTTCGCAGCTATCGTTTCGGTTAGAGTGTTAACGTTATGTTAATCATTGATTTCCAACACCATCAAATATGAAAAAAATATCAGAGGTAGACTTATTAGTGTGCTCTAATAACATCCTAGGCTTGCACTGTAAGTGAAGCTCTGATGCCCCACGTTGAAAAAAAAGCATTCGTACAATAAAACTAATACTGCCCGATCCTACACAGGATGTGTTATACAAGGGAAAATCAAAACTCGTAGGGTTGCACTGGCATAAGAAGGGTAGACACATAAATAGTACGGTTTTGATCCCATGTAGACTTTGTTTAATAAAATGTTGGCAGAGTAACATACACATTTGACGTCCTTTTTTCAGTCCAGCACGAAGTGTGATGTCAAGTAAGCACATTTGCCTGTCTTCTTGTAGAAAACGTGGAATTGTGACCTAAAAGCATCAGCCTGAGAGTGTGGACATTTGACCGAAATTATAAGGAAAATTGAAGAGTATTTGCTTTGCAGTTTGGAATCTCAAGGGTGCACCTGTACCTAAATCGGAGACCGAGCGTCCCTTCGGGCTCTACACATTAGCAATTACAAAAAACAGCCCTCAGTACTGATGATACGGCGAATCTACCATGATGCTTTGCGGTAAACCCTCAGAAGCATGGCAGACAGAAAAGGTGAGCACGAAGAAGATTTTGAGGAACGTTTAAATAGAGTGGCCCAATCAGGTTACACTGCTCTCAGCGTAGCCATAGGATCGGCTACGGGTCTGTTCAATACGATGGCGGCACTTGGTGAGGCCAAGACGTCCCAGGAAATTGCAGATGCGGCTGGACTAAAAGAAAGGTCGGTATCGAACAGATGAATAGGACTTATTGTGCATATGTCATTGGCAGTTTCCAGCGTGATTTCAAATGTACAATAATTTTGGTGTCAGTCGTGCCGTGTTCTCTGATTTATTAGGCCAAACTATCAGACTTTGATAAAATAGCGCAAGTTCCCTGCTTTTAAAAGAGTAAAGCTGAATATTGAATGATAAAAAACAGGATGTCAGGTAATGGCCGTCAGAACAGAAATACAATGACTGCTTAACTTTGAACGCTTTACAGGAACGCCTTGGGCCTGCACGTACAAAGGTTGTCTTTTTGTAAGAAGTATCTAGGTCACAGGCGCTTCGAGCATCGCTTAGGTCACAGGTCACAGTCCCTTCATGTATAAGCGACCAGCACATGTGTGTCACTGGAGAGTCTGTAATGGTTTACAGAAATATTACAGATTAAAAATGTCTATCAATATAACCCATTCAAGGTGAAAACATTACCAGACCCTTGAGAAATTTATTGGACATTAAATTGGCCATCCTGAACCATCAATAATAAGTAGTCTTTCATGTACCTGGGATGGGTAAACACACCTATCAGAATTTGACCAAAATTGACAGTCTACGAGCGAGGCAACTCCATGTAACACCGAATTAAGTTATAGTTATGAATGCTATTTCTCCACTGCATATCCATGTCTATTACAAACTTTTTTGAAAGAGGTTTATCAGTCTACTTTCCCCTGAAATATTCTCTTAAGGGAGGTACAGTACAGTGGGACCACAGGGAACTTAGTAATCTCGTTGTTCTCCTTTTTTGTGTTGTTACTAGTATTTGCTGATAGAAATTGAGGGAAACGAAATATGTTGTTTCTATTGTTTAGATTATATCAATGTCAAAGCAAATATGTGTATAGGAATGTTATAATAATAAACAGGTTTTTATGGCTGTAAGGCTGAATGCACGGCCCAAAGTTAGACTGCTTCCTACATTTATACAAGGGATGCAACCAAGGCCACCAACTCGCCTACACATGGTCAAACTTTCAAGTTTAAACAAGACAATCACGACCAGTGGACAGCCGATCGATGAAACAATGTCATTGCGAGAACCAGTGTTATCACTACCAATCTATTTTACTAACGTAAAAAACATTGAATTGAATTGACAATTTCAACATCACATGAGGGAGTTTCTCAACAAACTTCTTCAAACCTTGACTCGTTCCTGCAGTTGACAGCAAATCAAAAAGCTCCTTGCTTCATTCTGTCTTCACAAGTCTTGTAACTATATGATGTAAACTTTTGATACACAACTTAGTGGAAGATGTACACTTTTTTCCATTGGTATTTGTCAAAAAATGTAGACTTTTGATTGTAATTTAATGGATTATTGCATAGTTAATGGGTCGTAGTTCAAACTGTCCGTGGTACACTTGTACCCGATTCGAAACTCAGAGCCCTTAAACCTTTTTAATCAGCAAGGTTCTCTCTTCTTAGTTTATAGAAGACGGAATTTCGAGTTTAATCAAAAAGACTTATGACACATTTTTATCATTTTGTTCTGATCAGTAGTAACCCAGCAAGATTTGTAAGATTACAAGTTATGGAAATTTGTTAATTCTAACAAAAAGTACCTCATTGCATCACCTACCTTATTTGATCATAAACGTAACAAAATTATCGATGTGCTATTTTTCATGTTATGTAAATTAAAAAGGTATTTATTCTACGACCAGGTATGTCCGTGAATGGCTTGGATCAATGGTGGTTGCAAGGATAGTGGAAGCTGACTCAGAGAGGGACACTTTCTATCTACCTGCTAGCAGATATAATACCCTCTGCACAACAGAATCAAGAGGCATGTTGGCGAAAATCTGTGAAGGAATACCCGTGATGTGTGAAGTCTATAAAGATCTTGTGGAGTGCTTCAAGAAGGAAGGACCCAATGGTAGGGCATACTTCGATGCGCGCATGGAAGGAAGGATGCTTGGATGGATGAATGTATGGTTGATTGGATGGATGGATGGATGGATGGATTAATAGATAGACATTTGGATAGATAGATAGATAGATAGATAGATAGATAGATAGACAGATAGATAGATAGATAGATAGATAGATAGAGATGCATAGATAGATAGATGGACTTTTTCATAGATAGATAGATAGATAGATGGATAGATAGATAGATAGATAGATAGATAGATAGATAGATAGATAGATAGAGAGATGGATGATTAGAAACAGAGACAAACAGACAACGACATACATAGATACATGCATGCATGCATGCATGCATGCATGCGTACGTACATACATACATACATACATACATACATACATACATACATACATACATATAAACATACATACATACATACATACATACATACATACATACATACATACATACATACATACATACATACATACATACATACATACATACATACATACATACATATGTTATTGGTAAATTAAATAATGCCTTCTATAATGCAATACGAATGGAAACAATGATAAAGTTATAGCAAAATTAACCAGGAGAGAAATTGAAATCGCAAGAGTTCACTTGATGTCGTGGTTATTTTTGAAAAGAATGGTTTAAATACAACACGCAATATTTAAGTGATTTAAGTAATATAATGAATGTATGCTTTTAAGTGGCACTAACCTCGACCAGCCTACCAATCTTTGTGCGGAATCGATTTCTAAAACGCATGGAATCGTTCTTTACCACCTTAGTAACTTCTGTTTCAGGTATCTCGTATTTGAAATATACCTTGGACCCACCTTATATCGATGCACTTACTATGAGATGTCTGGGCAGTAAACCTCCCAAAGATGTCACCAACGTGGAGCAGATCAAACGACTACTAGGTGAGCGCTCTAAAATGTCAACCTTTACCATGTCAGTTGTCGTAATGTAGATATTTCGGAATTCAAAGGGATATGAGAAGACGCATAAAAACATCGTTAATACAACTGGGATATTGATGACATCATGCAACATTTAAGCCTTTTGGCAGCAACGTTCAAAATTTCAGCATCGAACTAAGTTGTGTCATCTTATTATTATACCCATCAAGAGATGTGTTGCTGTTTGCTAACACACCTGTACAAGGAATGTGTGAGTAAATTAGCATACAACAAATTTTTGAGCGACTCAGCTCTAAATGTGAATGTAAATATGAATACAGACTGTAAGCGACGTATAAGTGTTGACATTTTATTCTGCCGTGTTTAATAGTAATACCCATTATTGATATGATAAACCAACCCTTATACATTCTTTCACAATACGGCACAAAAATGATCGTTTTAGGAAACTACTTCTTAATGACAGCCTCTGCGATCTGGTTTACAGTGATGAGAATTTGTGGGATTTGAATTTGGAAAACGCTCTCTGCATACCACGCAAACGGCTTGTTCATTCAACCAGAAACAAGGCACGACGAAGATCGCGTGAACTTAAATGAAAACTGCACGACCAGGGCTTTCACAGAAGCGCTGCATGCTTATCGATGGGAAACTTGCTATTAATCGGCAAAGACATGATAATCTAAAATTTTACCTAATAGGCCAAAGGCTTTGTGTCCACCATTGGCCCAGTTGATCTAAAACAAGTCCGATTTTGACCGAGAGGCGAGAGATTTAAATACAGTGTAAACGAGACCCAAAAGTGACTGCGAATGTAGCAAGTATTAGTCTTTCATATGGCATGTAATTGAACATTGAAATACTTCTTTAAACCGTGATTTTGCTGTAAAAATGAAATAAGAGTATGCAAAAGTATAGAATGCTGATATTAATTAATATCAGTTTTTAGTGTCGACAGTTAATCATATGACGATATAAAGTTCAATGAAAAAATAAACTAAAAAGAGTATACGTAATTGGAATAAAAGTCGATGTAAACACGGAAGTCAATTGTATCAAATATTTAACAACACCTCACTGTGGCAAATGCCTCTTTGGTGTTTCAGAAAGTTCAGCTGTGGGAACTTTTGATGTTGGAAGGAGTGGGTGTGTGTAGAAAATGGCTAGAATCCAAGGACATCTTTCTGAGCAATCGATGAGTCATTTATTGCTATCAACAAGCTACGTATAGCCACCAATTACATTAAGACTTCCTGCATTACAGACTGATTTCTGTGCAATTGTACACAATTTAGTGACGTTGCCTTTGCGTCTTAGTACAATAATCCGCACATATTTCATCTTTGGATAAATGATCCAATATAGCTACCAGGGGTACGGTTTGTTACAAGGATCTTCAACGATGTATTATTCTGTACATTTTCAGAGATGTCATCAATCGTCTGTGACATTGGTTGTGGCAGAGGCGCTCCCCTTTCCTTCATGGCACGTGATTTCCCGAAGAGTCAATTCCATGGCATTGATGTGTCGGAGAACTGTATCGAAACAGCCAAATGTAGAGCAGAATCTATGCAGCTGAAGAATGTAACCTTTCACCTCGGTGACGCATTAGAGTCGGTCGAACAACAAGACTGGCGATCCAAATTTGATATTGTCTACTGCAGAGATTTGGTCCACGACTTACAAAGACCCGATCTGTTCTTGAAAGGAGTGAAAAATATTCTCAAGGACGAAGGGTACTTCGTAATGGTCGAAATCACTGCACATGGCAAACCTGCAAAAAATGTGGACATCCCATCGGCACGTCACATGTACGGGGCTAGTCTATTCCGCTGTTTGCCAATGTCCCTGGCGGGTAATGGTGAAAGTATGGCACTGGGAGCGATGTGGGGGAATGAACGTGCACTGGAAATGCTTGCAGAAGCAGGTTTAAAATGCTTCCGCAGTGAAGAAGTCGATACTTTGAACACAGCTTATTATTGCACAAAGAATTAAAACTAAGAAAACTCTGATTTGTAATATCACTTCCCACCTAACAATTCCCTGGATTTGTTATTCCAAGGTTATTTTAATTCTGTTCACATTATTTGACCATTATTTTCTCTTTCAATTGTCAATGATCCTTACTGCTTAATTAAATACGAGGGAAATACATTACGGTGACATTACCTTTAAATGTTTTCGGATAAACATCCCAAGCCTATGAGTTGTCGATTGCTCTATTTTCGCAGTTTTCGTAAGATGCAGATTGTAAGATGATGTAGAATGAGCAGATATTTGGACTCTAAAACTTTTATAGTTTTTTTTCCGATCTACCACTGGTGGGGTTCATTTTAAAGCTCATGGTGTAAGAAAACTTTTCATCGCCTTTTTTTCGGGAAACGACAATTTCATTTTTCTCCGTACGGTTAACGAGGGGAAGGCGGCCATTTTGAATTTCAAACATCGGTAAATATTCGGAAATTTTTCTCTATTACAAAAATTTGCACGGTGAACCCCGATTTGTATTTTTGATTTTAAAAGAGAAAGGTTGAAATATTCCTTGAGGAAATTTTGCGCAAAAGTTTAAGTCTTTCACTTTCGAGGCGCATACTCCCTGAACTTTTCTATACCCAGAGTTCCTTTCTCACATATCAAATGTTCTCTTTCCAGACGTTTCGTAAGGTGCAGACTTCAATTTGTTGTTTTCCGCAACTAATTTAATAGCTTACACAGAATACATTACTCCTATAGTTGACAAAGGCGGCCAGGTTGATTTTATTATCGTTTGATTTTTCGTGTACTTTTACTCCACAAAATTCAGTCTTTTGGCATTGGGGGATTTGTTAACCTGGCTTTCATCATACCTATATAATATATTACAAAGAGTTGTTGAACTTGTTATTGATGGAGAAATGTCAACTTGGGGACATGTCACTTCTGGTGTACATCAAGGGTCCATCTTAGGCCCTCTGTTATTTACACTCTATGTAAACGATATGTCAGAGTGTCTTTAACCATTCAACACTTATCACTATATGCTGATGACTCAAAAGTTTTCATGCAATGTGAAAGATAATACGAAATGCTCTGCGATTTCTTTTACCACGAAACGGACTGCCATCAACTTTCCATATAGATTTAACAAGCGCACAACCATAAGTCGTACACATTATGTGAAGGATCTCGGTGTTTTCTTGACGAGTAAACTACACTGCGGCATACATATCAATCATATTGTAACCAAGGCGTTCAAAATGCTTGGATTTGATAAACGAAAATGTAAACATTTTAAAAGTACCAATGTGTTAATAATTTTGTACGTCTCTCTCATCAGAAGCCATCTGGAATATTGTTCTCAAGTTTGGTCTCCTAACCAAAGGTACTTGATTGTGAAACTGGAGAGAGTCCAGACAAAATTTTTTAAAACATCTTTGCTACTAATCCTCACAACAATATTCGAATGAAATGGATAACAGCCTTTGTAAAAAAAATCAGCTGCCCACTGTGGAGTGCAGACGGGCTTTTTTAAATACTACATACCTGTACTGTACAAAATATTGCAAATTCTTATAACAGCATATCTGATGTACTTGCACAGATTAATTTTTATACTCCTCCTATAGCTCTGCATCGTACTCATCTTTTTAGACCTGCTTCTCATCGTACGAATATTTTAAAATTTTCTCTTTTTATCACGGAGCCAAAACTTTTTAATACTATTTTAATGAACAAATTGAAACATTTTTGGTAATTTTATTACTTTTAGACACAATTTACATAAGCTATTGATTGATTTATACACGGTGTAATCTATCTTAGTTTATATTTTGTTTTCGTTGTCCATTTTCGTCGTGTTAGATTTTCTTGTTTTCTTTGTCATTTTTACTTTTTCTCTTTTCTTTATGAAATGAACCTGTAATTGGAGCAACCTGTTGGTTCATGAACAAATAAATAAATAAATAAATAAATAAATAAATAAATAGATAAATAAATGAATGAATGAATGAATGAATAAAAATAATGAATTGTACGACTGTATACAAAATGCTCAAAACGTATCGATCTAACTACCAAAGCTATTTTGAATTCGAAGCTTTTTTGAGAGTAGTGTGTTTCGCGCCTCGAAATGGAAAGACAACTAAACGATGAACTGTCTCCTTTCCATTCCAACTTTTCCCCCAACACATAAACTGAACAGGTTGAAGCAGTTACACCTACTGTTCTCTATGTTTATCTCGTCAATATATTTATCGCACACTTTTGGCACCTTTTCCCAAATTCTTGAACCTAATTGGCCAAAATTGGCTGTTCTAGCCATCTTGGTCCCCTCATTTAAAATGGTTGGGTAAGTGACTTGGAAAAGCAACATTGCAATTAAAAGTCTTATTGGCAGTTTAGCGAAATATGGGAAAGCATGAAACATTGAAAGTAAAATAAGGGAACGCAGCTGCACACATCGTGGTATGGTCTGCATATTCATGCTGTGCACTGTGTTATGTGTCGGCTTTTTTGTGTTAGAAATTAGCCATGGCGAAATGAAGCCGGGCCGCTTATTTCTGAGAAACTGTGATCCCTTTGACGCTTTCGTTTTGCAACCCTGAGTATATCCTTTATCAGTCGCTTGAATTGATTGGTTGTGTTTGGTTCTTGTTTGGTTGCTTTGCTCCATATGTTTTGATTTGTTGAAGACGCTGTTACCACGTCGTTGCTGTTCGTTTGTTTGTTTAGTCTTGCCTTAACTAATGTGTCTTTTATGTTTTTGTTTCTTTTGTATGCGATTACTTTTTGTTTCTGGAAGATTAGTTTCAGTATTTCATGGAATATCTTGGGCGGGATATCTTGGTATGAGCTCCTCACCCACGTAGTTTTATTGGTGAGTAATTAGTGAGTGAGAATATATTTTCTTCAAGGAGATTCTCGCTCTAGGGTCTATGCTGTGAAGAAAAACGTTTACGTAAGAAAGTTCAGGTTGGACGCCTCCTCTTGGTCTTTTCCAGAAACCATGAACTACAGTCAACGTACCTCATGCACCATAGGTACCATGCTGTGTGGACCTCTGTACATGTTCTGTTCACTACGTTATCCAGGAACCCCCCCCCCCCACCATAGTCGACGAACACGAATCACCGTACACAGACTTAGGTGGCTGCAAATTTTACCCGGACCAAAGACTACATGTCAATAAAAGAAGAACCTCTGTTGCTACTCTGGCATCTGCACGCATGCTTGTCCACTCTGTGAGGTAGGGCTATAATACGGCTACGGCGTAGTCATAGTTACGCACTCTTGACTCATACCGGCCGCAGCGCTTACCATTGTGCATTGGTTGATACCACAGTCACTTGTGATCTATTCAGCTCTAGGACTGTGCTCCCCATAGACGTGTGTACATATGCCTGAGAAATAGAGATGTACACACGTCTATGGGGCGCGTAGTCCTAGAGCTGAATAGATCACAAGTGACTGTGGTTGATACCGTGACAGAAAATTGCTGTAAGTAAATAATAATGGTAACCTCCGTGGTTTTATTTTACGGCCACGCGTACGTTAGTCCATGGAGTTCTCTTCTACCTCCATGGCTAGTCGCTCGCTACGATCATGGAGCAGGGAGCGGAGCTAGTACCTCCATGCTTTACAGCAAGCATTGTGGAATACCTTGGTCATTACATGCTGACACTGTGTTACAAACGGCTATGCTAGGTCTGCGTGGTTTTCCTTGTTTGATGAACATTAGTGTTGTATTTGAAGGGAATTTTCTGAAAGCAACAAACTTGTCTTGCATTATTCGGAATCGTACTGTCTTACAAAAGAGTAATCTTAATTCACTGCCCGTTGGGGTTGCCAACCTGATGTAATAGCCATTCCCCATATTTCAACAGATATGAGTGTGTGCGTAAACAAGAAAAGTAAACTCATGAATTGTAATAGACGTGCTGGGTATGGCCGATTTGCCCCAAATAAAGTATATTGTCAAACTGCCTCCGGAGCACCCACTGTACTTGAGAGGTGAAAATACCATGCGCTCGGGTCAGTAGATCACACGGAGCAAACCAATGCAGTGAGTGAGGCTGCCCTCGTAACAAATATAGTTAATTAAATACCCTGTTGGTCTTGTTAGACTTTTTCTGATTTATCGGCTGTTCTTTCCATGTAATAGATTTGGACGAGACGTTCTATTGTAGTTAGTTAGATCAAGGGAGGCGTATGTCATCTGTATCTTATACTTTCTTTTCACAACCCGAAGTTGTTGTTTTTTTGGCACACCCTCAATGATGAAGCTTTGTATGGCATTATTTCTGCGCCTGAATTAAATCAAATCAACTCTACAATGGTACGTTTTAAAGAAATCTGAAAGAGTGGTATTGATGCAGACTTGGTACAAGTTTGTGAATAAAAACTACGGAATGCGATGTAATAGAGTACTCACGACTTTTTGTCTGTCCGCGATGTGACAGAGTTATTGCTAGGTGATTACCGGAGACACTAACTACCGGTGGCGTTCATCTCACGCATGCGCAAATCACTACTCAGAGCGCTCGCCACTTACAATTTCGTCACAAGCGCGAAGACGGCGAAGGATCACACCGCAGAATCTCAGTCACATTGTTTCATTTAAAGAGTTACATTAATGTGTAAAAACTTGCTAAATTGACTTTATTTTAGACAATCATCGACTTGAACCAAGTCTAGTGTTGACCTTGACATTGCCGGCCGGCTGAACTAAAGAGATATATTGACTACAATAGCACAACCGACGGTGGAGTATGGCTATAAACAACGATGAATCTTCAGTTGAGTTTGAGAAACGGATTTATGGAATTGCACAGTCGGGCTTCACAGCTCTCGGCATTGCAGCGGGATCTGCTTTGGGTCTATTCAACACCATGGCCACACTTGGAGAAGCCAAAACTTCCACTGAAATTGCAGATGCTGCTGGACTGAAGGAAAGGTTGGTTAAAAGTATTGAAAAAAACACTCTTCATTGTGCGGAAGGTCATTCTCCTCAAATGGCCTTCGCGTCAAAAACATCCGCTGTTTACTAGTTGACTTAAAGTTTGTCAAGTCTGGCTGCAGGCACTGTCTTCGATTGGTGTACACATTTTTTTCGCCTGAAGTTGTGTATTGACAAGGGGAATACTGATGAAATGTCGATTTGATTTCTTTGCTCCATTCTTTCTACTTAAATGTCACTTTTGATCATGACCTCTATAGATATGTTTCGATTGAGAAATTTTCAATTGGTAATATAAATCCCACTCACCATTCAGAGAAAAAAAAAACCAGTAGAGTGTTCGTTTATAGTTTAACCCCCGAGGGTACGCTATCAAACTGAGTAGTTTGCAGGCCAAATTTTGATTCAAGCAAAGTAGGTTAAACTTTTGACAGGCTCAAGGACGAACGAGACTCTCAGAGACAAAGCCAAGCCTCAGTGTATTGTAGTATTAGACAGCAACAATATAGAATAAAGGCGACGCCATGGCCATTAAAGTTTAAGGACAAGGGCGAGAGGAATGCCAACAGGCGAGACTTGCCGAGCCCGTTAATTTTGACTTTCCTCGAGCCCGCACCCGAAAACGTTAATGGTCGAGGTGGAGTCTGTTATTTCCATTATATTATCAACGAACCCAAGGAAATCGTAAAAACTTACGAAAATTTTCAATACGAAAGACAACGTTAAAACTTACAACACAAATGTTGTATTCCACCACTGAACAGTGTATAGTGCAATACGCGACGCAGTGTCACGCGCGCTGTAAAATTTTGCAAATCCGGAGTTTGTTTAGAAAAAAGTCTAAACTTTGCCCACAAATGCTCCACCTTATTTTGTGGAAAGCAAGTCTTCGACAAGTACCCCTCGGGATTCCCAAGTTGCAGTACCATTAAGGCTGTCAACATGTGAAATAATTTCTGTTAATGTCAACAATCAAGAATAGCGGCACGGTGATCAACCACTCTGACATATATCGAAACACATATTTAGTAAATTCATCAGGAAAATTGGTTGAGATAATTCATAACTTACCTTACACATTGACACATTAGGCAATCAAACAAATCAGACAATAGACGCAACAAAGTGATAACAAAAGCTTAGCGTAAGATATGATAATAGTAATTATGTATGACAATAAAGGAGAAACAGAAGAAATCTTTACAATACCAGCGCTAAGACCAATGCACTGTATGTTGGTAGTGCGAATCTTAATGAGAACTACCACAGTCAGAGATTATAAATAAAATGAATAGCAACGAGAAACAAGTGCTTAGAAGAAACAACACCCGAGCCTCACAGGGACGGACACGTGATGACAAACGTGCATATCCTACGATCAAAAGTCCAGCTTAGCCAATGAAGTGAACAAGCTTTGTAACTTTGTTCTTTTAGCCTGTTCACCCCCAATTCCCTGTAAACAGGTCCACGCTCACCATTGATAACAATGGCTTTGGGCCATACCATTGTGGTAAAAGGGTTTACCTACCACCGTCTATTTTGATAAAATCGTGTCATGATTCTACATAATGTGCCGCCTGTGATGGAACCAGGACCTAATATATTCTACTATAATTTTCTAAGATTCCTCTGTTCCCTTTATGTTGTGCCAACGATTTATGACCAGATATGTCCGTGAGTGGCTTGGAGCAATGGCAGATGCCAGGATAGTGGAAGCAGACCCAGAAAAGGATACGTTCTACCTGCCCCCAGACAGACACAAGGCTCTCTGTACAACAGAAGGTGGGGGCGCATTGGTTGTATTGTGTGAGGGAATCCCTCGGTTATCTGAAGTGTATAAAGATGTCAAGGAATGCTTTAAGAAGGACGGACCAAGGGGTAAGTTGTTCATTAAGTGACTTAAACTTGAAGTACAAACCAACAATGTTCCGCTCATCGCGAGATGTCATGGGTCGATTACAGTTGAGTAGAAATACATAAAACTTAAGTTAACAATAGCTATAAGTTCTATTTGAAATGATCGAAGTTTGCAAAGAAGATCGACCGTGACGAACTCTCTGTCCCAAATAAATTCAAAATTATGAACTTCAGTAATAATCTGGTACAAAACCGTTCGAACGCCAGGTGATGATTGAGCCATCTGTGTCTGTAAGTATATAAACCTATACCACTTTGCATAGTATCTCTAACATTGTATCTGTAGTACTGTGAATAATATTGTGGCTTTTACGAACTTGAAGGTGTGCAATGCAGGATATTGTGCTCTTGTTTGCTAATCTCATCCGCAAAAATCGCTTCATGTTTCTTTTAAACCGGAGAATATAATCCACATTAAACATAGATCTACTGCAGCCTTACATAACCCCATTAACCGACGTATATTCACCAGACGTGCTGCGTCATTAACTATTCTGCACCCTGGCTTACCTTACGGAAAGTTTAATCTTACTGCACGACTTTAATTATTTCCGCTACAGGTGTTCCGCATTCGAAGTATACACTAGACCCTCTGTTCGGTGATGCAATGTCTTCAGTTCAACTTGGCGGGAAAGCGCCAAAATATCTCACAGATAACGAGGAGATCAGGCGAATACTTGGTTAGTATCAAGAAAAGTTCCCTCGCACATAAGTTACATATTCCTAATCTGCACTGCACATACCGCATCGTATGACAAGCCAGTTCAGCACTACAAGATTGTTAACTACACGCCGTTCTCAAGTGATGCAGACCTGTATGGCACACATGCAGAGTAGACACTGCACCTTAAAAGTCATAAGCACGGGAATCACGATAAGTGGACAGTCTATGCAAATATTGGGAAAGTGCTGCATCCGTAGATGATAGAAATAGAACCGAAAGCCGGTACTTCAACGTGAGATATTGCTCGAAAAGTTTACAAGCGCACTCGCATATAATGAATGGAAATAGACACTCACTCATGCAACTTGCCCTTTTCCTTGATGTTGCCAGCCCCTTAGAAATAACAAAACATGCTGTGCACATTTTGAATGTATTTTTCTCTTGCGTTTTAGATACTGGTTGGATACAGGGTGTTTTTTCTTGCTTTAGAAGTTATTTTTCTTGACTCAAGTGTTCGCTGTCTCGGCAACGCTCCTTACGGTGGCCCTGAGAGTATGTAAAGCACGATGTCAATGTTGACACAGACAAATAGAAAAACAGACTAGCAACGCCGCATGCCTTTTGTTCCATGGTCGTCTCGGTAGACTATGGCCTTTTCATACTAAAATGAGCTTCACAGGTGTTAGATTTTTTGGAGACTGTGTTCGTGGTTGATAATGGCACGAGATTATGCGAAAAGTACGACGAGATGGCATCGTGCTGCCAGTCGCGTAGCAACCATACTTACTTTGTGAGCTCTCAGGGCAGAAACACTGCTTCACGCCAATCAAAAACATAACACGCCGACAGTTTCATAAACGCGTCCTTCCATCACCAATTTTTAAAAGACGATATGACTGACCGTAAACAATTGAGTAAAACCAGACAGTATCGATAAAAGACTTTCAAATTTGGTTCAAACACACTCATTATATCTTCATAAAAATGTGAGAGGAATTTTTAAACTGGTAAAACTCACTTTCCCGAAGCTCAAACTTTCCCGTTTTCGTCAGCACGCCAATTCCGCTCAGCACCAAACGACAACAACACAAACTTTGCCGAACATACTTTCGCTTAACAATTTGCGAAAATCCGAAAAAATCACCTAAGGATGCATGGTCGACACTCTTCGGAAAAGAGAGGCGAGAGCTATCTGAGGCGAGGCGGACATGGAGGGCTTACGTATGCGCTTCACACCTTGACACTACCCGTTGCAAGTCTGTCTTTCTATTTGTCTGTGGTGTTGGTAACGGGAAAAGGGGTACGCGCTTCTTTGCTTATGCCTTAAACAGAATAATTGCACTAAACTGTGTACCGCTTCACGCCGCTTCACGCCAGCATTCAATCAGAACGACCCTATGGACATACAAAATAAAACGATGCATGTGTTAATACACTGTCCTGCCAGCTGTACTTTTCTAAGAGACGAAACTAAAATTAGTTTGCTATCGTTAGGGGCAACGTCAAAAGATCGATGTTTGAAAAAAAACTTAATTGCTTAAGTTTGGGGGTGGGGGGTTTTTGGCCAAATTAATTTCTGTGCAGTCAAAAACGATTTAACGTCTTTTTGGCAAATTTTACGATTTCAAGGCTGCTTTTCGTACGCTAAAACCGATCCAGTAACCCGAATTTGTGTTACTTTATAATGGTTTTCAATTTTCATATAATTCAATGGTACATTGGTACGTCGTTTGAAAGAATTAGTACAGTGTATGAGTCCGCAATGTTTTTCAATTTTAGGTCAGTTAAGTTAGAAGGGGGGTGGGGGGGTCTGAGGCCAAACTTAAGCAATTAAGTTAGATTTATTATATTAAACTTTTGATGTTGCCCCTTACCCCAAGCATGAATGTCCTCTACTTCCCAAGTCGTCATTTGGAACCTTTAACGAACTCACTGTGTACTTGAAGTTCCCTTCATTTTTTTTTAATTTCATGACTTACTTTGAACAGAGAATAATTATAGCTTCACAAAATTTTACGAACATCGTTGACATGATGGGACAATGTTTCATTTTCAAATACAAGAGTTCAAAAATCAAATTTGATCATTGTCAAGTTCAAAAATACCGTCAAGGACAGTGTGCTCACATTCGGTTTGAATTGGTCCATTCGAGAAATATTTAAACCAGGAAAAACAAGAATAACAAGTCATCGTTGATGACACAGTCCCCACTTGTTAATGGGTACTTTGATTACAAGTCCTCAGAGAGGATAGAGTCATCTTCATTAATTAGGTCTGTGATAAAAATACTTTGATACAGATGGCTCAATGGCCAAGAATGAGTTCCATGGTGATGAAAACATAAAACATGATCCTAAAGGTCATTAAATGAGTCAACTAGGAATTAATCAACAGGATGTTGCAAAACATTTTTGCATCCTATCATAACACTGATAGATTAACACTGGTACCATATTTTATATAGTTTGATGCAGTTCTTCTGGACATTCACCCTAAAAACAAAAGTTCATCATGTAAATGCAAATTAGCACGTAATTTAATTCATTGGATCGTATCACAAAACAAATCAATGTGCATATGTATGACATAGGTCAATATCCTTGTACCAACTTTGAATAACATTGGTTTTAGATATGCCCGAGTTATGGCTCTGTACATGAAAAAATCGTAATAAAATGGCCGTCTGGCGGTCATATTGGATTGTATCACAAAACAAATCGACGTGCATATGTATGACATAGGTCAATGTCCTTGTACCAACTTTGAATAAAATCGGTTGAGATATGCCCGAGTTATGGCTTTGTATATGAAAAAATCGTAACAAAATAGCTGCACGGCAGCCATATTGGATCGTATCACAAAATAATTAATGTGCATATCTATAACATTGGTCAATGTCCTTGTACCAACTTTGAATAAAATCAGTTGAAACATGTCTGAGTTATGGCTCTGTACATGAAAAAATCATAATAAAATGGCCGCCTGGCGGCCATATTGGATCATATCACAAAACAAATCAACGTGCATATGTATGACATAGGTCAATGTCCTTGTACCAACTTTGAATAAAATCGGTTGAGATATGCCCGAGTTATGGCTTTGTATATGAAAAAATCGTAACAAAATAGTCGCACGGCAGCCATATTGGATCGTATCACAAAACAAATTGACGTGCATATCTATGACATTGGTCAATGTCCTTGTACCAATTTTGAATAAAATCGGTTGAAATATGTCTGAGTAATGGCTCTGTACATGAAAAAATCGTAATAAAATGGCCGCCTGGCGGCCATATTGGATCGTATCACAAAACAAATCAACGTGCATATGTATGACATATGAAGTAATCCTTGTACCAAGTTTGAATGAAATCGCTCCAAGCATCTCTGAGATATCTGCGTGAACGGACGGACGCACAGGTGGACGCACGCACGCACGCACAGACACACGCACGCACGGACATGACCAAACCTATAAGTCCCCCCGGACGGTGTCCGTGGGGACTAACAAAAGCAAATAAGGTCTCCAACTTAGGTACTGGAGGTCATCTTTAGGAACATGCATATCAACTTCCATAGCAATGGGACAAGCAGATCCTAAATACATAAGCAAATGTCAACAACAAAAAATAGACAGAGAAGGTTTTATAAGAAGAAAAGTTGGGAGTGGGTAAAAAAATGTACAAGGGATCTGGTAAAAAAGTAATGCTACCTCATCAATCTTCTAGACCCTACCCCCACCTGAATATCAAATGTTCAATCCCTTGGTATTACAAAATGCCAGATGACAGGAAATATATTTACAACCTTGGGGATTTTTTAATTAATGCCATGAGTGTTATCATTCTAATGTAAACAGCACTTAAGTTAGTTACAGATAGTGAAATGCCTTCCACTGTGGATGGTGATTACAACATCTGGATTTATCCCGGGTCCAAATTTCTCATCAGTTCTTGTATGTCTTACATAGAAGAGTTGCAAAAATTGGTCCGCAATGAAAAAATTCACCTAAGCTTTGTTTTCTGGATCAAATTTTCCTACAAATTTATACCAAATATGACAAAATTATGTTCACAGCCTTCAAAACTGTCTCACAACATATCCTTGGTTGGTGTAGGTCATTTAAGGTCACAAACTGAGAAAATTACCTAAAATATACAAATTTGGGGGTTTCCCAACACTTTGAGCAGAAAATGTATCTAATAACATCCCTCGGGACTTTATACCAAATTACAAAGCTTTTCAAAAAAGTAATTTTGAGATCAAGTTTTCTTGACCAAATGACAATATTGTCTTAAAAATACAAATTTGTATATTTCAGGACAATTTCCACAAAGCTAACTATTGTCATCTCAGTAAGTCTGTGTACCAAATACAAAAGCTGTCTGTCCAGGGGTTTTAAAAAGAAAATACTGTTTAAGATTTTTTGACCAAAAATGACAAAATTGCTCCAAAATTTAATTTTCCCAATTTTGTCATAATTTCAACAAATTAGAAGCGTAACACCCTCGCAAAGATCCAACCCAAATTTGAGAGCAATTGGGCTGGCGGTTTCAGAGAAGAAGAATTTTTACTGAAAATGAGAAAAATCACCAAAAAATTCAGTAAAAATACAAAATTAAGGATATCTTCACAATATTCATAAAACTGTATAAGGTTTACCTGAGGTACTTGTACACAAATTTTCAAAGAAATCAAAACAGCGGTTCTCGAGATATTAATTCTTGACCATTTTAACATTTTGTAAGCTCATTTGCATAATTGTGGCAATGCAGACTTCATTTGAACAAAATCCCATCTATAGCCCAGGATGCATCCACACACCAAATACCAAGCTGAAATGTGCAGCAGTTTGCATGTTTTTGATGTTGACGGACATACTGTACGTACATACAATGTACATACATACATACATACATACATACATACATACATACATACACACACACATACAGACGCCATCGACTTCAGCTTATACGATAAACTCACATTGGTATAACCAAATGTGAGCTAAAAATCACATGTTATTGTCAAAATTATTGTACAGAGTGGTGAAAGTTTGTAACTTGTGATGACATAGGCTTTTTCGCAATTCTGCCGATATCTTTGTCTTCGAACTAAATTACAAAGCGAATTTTGGACATTGTAGCGTTTCGGAATTGTGTATTGTCGCCAGGAAACAATGCTGTATCTTTGCAAAGAAGTGAAACAATTTGGGTTGATTGTTGCATCACCCTTTTTGTTTCGAATGCAGGTAATGCTGTCTGTGATTCGGATAGATGAAGGCAAATGTAGGATGTGGTATTATTTTACATTCGATTATCAATGTTGTTTATCCTTGTAACTGAATGAAATGTATAATACGCATGTATTATAGAAAATTTGTTTGAGCCCCATACAATGCCTACGCTAAATGATGCTTCAAGCAAGCACCATTTCTAGATTGTTCACAAACTTGTCATCCTAAAATAAGTCTAATTCAGTGTTTGAGAATAGAACAATCAAGTCAGAACTCGAACTGTCACAATTTCATCCGTATCAGTATCCTAAACTTTTATCTGACACTTTCCTCCTTACCCTGTGCTTTATCTTCTTGTTTGTCTAAATTATGTTTCTTTTTTCACTCTCCAGAGACATCGTCTGTTATCTGTGAAATAGGCTGCGGCAGCGGGTCTGCACTGTGTCTCTTGGCGCTTGAATTTCCACAGAAAGAGTTCCACGGGGTCGACTTGATGGAGGATTGCATTGCCAAGGCCAAATCTCGGGCAGCGTCCATGCACCTCTCGAACATCACTTTCCACCTCGGTGACGCAGTGAAGTCTGAAGAACGGGAGGATTGGAGATCGAAATTCGATCTTGTCTACTGCAGGGACCTGGTTCACAACTTACCCAGACCCGACCTATTTTTTAAAGGGGATAAAGATATTCTCAAAGACGACGGTTATTTTGTTATGGTTGAAGTTGCGTCACATAGCAAGCTTGCAGACAATATTGACACACCCATGACTTCATTTCTATACACCATTAGTCTCTTCCGCCGTTTACCGTTGTCCCTCGCCGGCGACGGTGAAAGCATGGCACTTGGAGCGCTGTAGGGAAGAGAACGGGCTTTGGAAATGCTTGCAGAAGCAGGTTTTGATTGCTTCAATACTCAAAGATTTGGTATTTATGATGAAGCATTTTACTGTAGAAAATTAAAATAAAAACGGTCGGGGCGGAACCTTCTTGTGGTATATATTATAGTTAAGACAAATATTCACGGGTTTTCGTAATTTTGTAATATCATGTGATTTTTACAGCAAAATGTTTCGGTCCGGAAAAAACCCCAACAAAACGACAAAAAAAATATGTGAGAATTTATGATGAGAAGTTTACGGTAGAATGAAAGTTCTGATCGAGAAGTAAAAGGTAGACGTACTAGTACCAAAAATAATTTGAACATCACTCGTTTGATACGCTTGGCTATAGACTAAAATCCTATATTAATTACAATGATACACATAATACATATGAGTTACTTGTGGCTGGCATCTTCTTTTAACTCGGTTTAATTTCAGCAACGCTTTGATCAAGGATAGTGAACCCAACTTTCAGAATCAGGGAAAAGCCTGGCTGACTGAAAAGTACCAGTGCTTCAGAAAACATTTTGTTTTTTGTTCGTTATGTTTTAGTGTCAACAAAGTTGAAATAGAAACAGTTCTACTTAATAAAGAATATTTGGTTTGAAAATTGTGAACTGGAGTGGCTCTCTGTCTTGTTAACATTAGATGTTCGTCGAGTGTCTGATGCAGCACAAATGACACCAATGCTTGTACGACACAGGAACAGGCGATATTGGGTAACAACCGAGTTATCATTTACCAATGACAAGAAATTTACAAATGACAGGAAAATACTTAAATTCTGAAGCTTTGCATTTATTCTGCCACGCGCATAAATATAGCAATATTCGTGTAAACAGGCTTCATTCATAAACTATACGAAGAAATCAACACAACGCGCGTCAAATCCTCCGTATCTCAATGTGCGCCACAGACGGAAACGAAAAGACACAGGCATTCAAAAATGGTTTTGCGGGAAAAACTTTTTATGGTACATTATGTTGTTACAATCGTTACCAATCGACAACTTTCCGCTGTTTTAAATCTCTCTTGATTAAATTTCGATCGCGCTCCATCCTCGTACTGAGCGGAGGGAGGCGGCCATTTTGTTTGTTTTCACTATGAGTTGCCATGTCAACAGATGTAGAGCGCATGACGTCGCTGTCACGCCACGCGCTCACTACCAGTTCGGAGGTTGATCGTGCCGTGCGAAAGGTGGCATATTTGTCGGCGCTTGCCATAAAAATCACAAGAACTTTAAGGGATGAACAACCACGGGTACTATTACAAGATTCAACATATTATTCCGTGTTTAGCTACTGGAAATATCCTTGTTCCTCAAAGCTGTTCAATTTCTTATGTCGGCAAATCGCGCGGCATCGTAGGCGGAGAGCGGCAGCTATCTTATTTGTTTACGTTGTTTACTTTGTTGGGTAATTTGTTTCGCAAATTCCAAATTTTGCACGGTGACCCCTGATTTTATTGTTGATTTGGTAAGAGAATGCTTGAAAGTTTCATTGAGGAAAGTTTGAGCAAAAAATTAAGTCTCGTACGTTTATGGCGCATACTACCTTAAACAGTTCTTTGTCATAGAATCTAGACAGGCTGTTTTTAGCAAAAATGAAACCAATATTATCATATGGAAAGAAGATGGCATTGATAGAAAGACAAACTTGAAACCAAGTTAAGGAGAAATATGATGTCTTCACAAAAGCTGTCAAAAACAGACATGGAGACAAAACAAAGTATGTTATCAAAAATGCTTCCTTCGGAGCTAAATGTACCACTGTACTGTACGTTATTTGAAGAGTTGGCCGCTTGCGCTTACAGTAGTTGATTTGCCATCGCGGAAACCCTCGATTTTACGGAAAAATGACGTGGATTTTTTAACGATAACTTGGACATTTACCTGTCTGTAGGCTGCTGAAGTGTCTGGCCAGACTGAATATCTAATTCCAAACTTTCCACTATTAGCTCCATAGCCCCGCCTACACACCATTTACCAATGCCAATTATCAAATTTACGTAACGCAAAGACATCAATTTCTATCTATACTATCGAACTGAGAGAAATTATATAAGCACTTGGGTCAGTATGTCACCTGGAGCAAACCACTGCAGAGTGAAGCTATCCCCGTGACAAATGTAATTCATACCCTGTAGGACTTATTAGACCCTTTCTGATTTGTCGGCTGTTCTGTCCACGTGTGAGATTTTGACGAGACGTTTTATTACTTAGTCAGATATAGGGTGGCGTATCTGTAGACTTTTTTCACAACCTGAAGATTTTGGTTCCACGCCCTCAACGATGGGGCTCCGAATTACAGTATCTCTGCGCCTTTATAGTTGTATAAACCGAACATACACTGTTGTTACATTTACCTTTTAAAGAGGTATGCACGGAGTGATGTTGATTAAGAATTGGTACAAGTCTGTGAATAAAATCTAATTTAGTGAATGCGATGTTGTAAAGTCATCGCAACTTTTTTGTCTGACCGCGATGCGATGGAGTTATCACTCGGTGATTCTGGGAGAAACTTGCTGCCGGTCGCGTTCACTCCACGCATGCGCAAATCAACAAGTCAAAATGCCTCGCCTTTCACGAACGTGAGAATCACACTGCGAAATCTCAGTCAAAATATTTTATTTTAGAAGAGTATTCTGATGTGTAATTACTTGCTGAAATGACTTAATTTTAGACAATCACCTACTTGAAGCAAGTCTAGTGTTGACTTTGCTGGCCTGCTGAACGAAAGAGATATAGACTGCACCAGACGGTGGGTGGAGTATGGCTGCCAACAACGACGAATCTGTAGTTGACCATTACTTCTTAACACGTGTAAATGGAATTGCACAGTCGGGCTTTACAGCTCTTAGCATTGCAGCGGGATCTGCTTTGGGTCTATTCAACACCATGGCCACACTTGGAGAAGCCAAAACTTCCACTGAAATTGCTGATGCTGCTGGACTGAAAGAAAGGTTGGTTAAACAGAATGAGAAATGCACACTTCATTGTGTACTATGTAGGTTAGGGACTGGTCAGTTTCTTCGGCCTTGGGGGGCCGGTGGATTATTTTTTGCCGACGTCAAAAAGTGGCTGACCCCCCCTATTCCAA
>LD344111.1:316338-327227 GCA_001465055.1 Ptychodera flava | reverse complement strand
TATATATATATATATATATATATATATATATATATATATATATATATATATAAGATATAACTTTATGCAGAATTTGAAATGTGGGGTAATCTTAAAAAATATCTGTTTCTTGTATATGTTGCTGGGTTCTGCGCATTCCGCTTCACAGTGAAAAAGGACACCTGGGTAAATATACCTATAAACCGACCCACATTGTATATTCATATACTATTGGCCAATCACGACGCAGAGTAGATAGGAATTGGAATACATCCTCGCATGTATTTTGCTTGTCGGGCATTTGCGGCATACGAACGACAGTGCATGTGTGAGAGGAGTCAGGACAAAATGTGCAGTGTGTCGCATATTTTAACTCATAAAGTGGTAATGTTCGCATTATAATGCAAGTGAGAAAAAACTCATCATGCATAATACAGATATTTAAAAGAGAGAGAACAGCTATGTTTAGGAAGGTGGATGAATACGGTAAATAAGGGCCGCGAACAAAATAATTAAATGTTTTCACGAAAGCAAACAGTGCGTTTTAATGCAACTTTAGAATGTTCTCAATGTTAATCCGAACACTGGAGATACATATAATGAGTGGCATATTGAAGGTAGATACACTTCTTCAATAGGAAAATTTAACACTGGCGGAAAAAGAAACCAAAAAATAGTATATCGCAATTTTCCAAAATACTCCGTCCCACGAAAAGTGATTTCATACAGTTCATAGGCAGTGGTCGACTTATATGTCATGGAGTCAAAAGGTCATCGATCATCGGTAAGGTCACTAGGTAAAGGGTCGGCTCTGATACACGATTGATGCATGTAGGTCGAAGTACACAAGCAACGGTAACGCTCTCGCGATATCTGACGGATGATGACATCGATAATGACCAGGGTATGAACAAGACAAACGCAATTTTCACACGTTTTTCATGTGTCACAAATTATAAAGTCTGTGCTTTCAGATAGAACATGTTAAATATGCTAAACCCCATACCGTAACTTTTGATATACTTTTCAGGTTGTTTTCTTTTTGTGTTTTGTCCGTAAAATACAGTTTCTTGTTCTGAACTGAATTTTACCATTCAACTTGACAACTCAGCCTGTATCTGTATGATTTGCAATATGACTTTCCGGGCACCTGAATGTCAATTGGACGAGCATTGATTTTCCAAGGAGAAGATTGCAGTATTTTCAAACACTGCTTTGTGTCTGCAAGACTGAAATACTTTAAGGACAAGATGTACTTTTACGGCACTAAATTTTGAAAAATCTATCAAAAGTTAGTGATATTGTTCCTCTAACGATAATGAAAATTAGTCATCAAAAAAAATCAGCTTTTGCTGCATGATGCGTGGCAAAACGAGTTTAAAATACTTACATTTCCTTTATGTTCATCAGCTTCGGCATATCTCCGATGTCCAGCCAACTGGAAAAAAGATGATCGAAGGAACTTTTTGTCATTCTTTATCTGATAACATCCGATTGAAAAAATGTACATCGTTCAGATGAAGATTCTGTGTCACTTAAAAGATGTTTCTTCATAGTACAAGAAACGAAGGTCAATGAATCATGACAACTTTGCCTTTGAAGGGAATCGCGGACAAATAGGAAAACAGCATTTTGCGTTGATGCGCAAAGTTACCTTACCTTGCCTAAAGTGAGTATGCCCATAGTGGAACCAGAGGTGGCCACTAACAAGAAAATGACCAGCACCAGCCTTGTGGCGTCCATAATTGCTCGAGTCACGGTTAACCCTAAGAAGCTAGCAAATAGACGTTGTTGCGTTATCACCTACTACGAGACGTAGTGTACTCTCGCCTGAGAGATCTGGACGAATCTCAGATTCTCTAAACTACAACAGGAAGTTAGCGTTCTATGTTATCGGTTTCTACACTCACTTCCTTACATATAAACAACACTATATTGGTGGCGATGGTCCAACAGGTCATCAACAGGTCATCCAATAAGACGAAGGTTAATATTTAGAAAAATAGAATTCGACTTGTTAATTGTTCTTGTTTTTGTAATTTTGTTTGTTTGTGTAACAAGCATACGCTAAGCGTAATCTAACCCAAACCCTTAACTTATGTGCTGCAAATGAATATAATGCTCTACAAGAAGTTAAATTAGATGAAATTTTCTTATTTTATGTAAAGTTTACTTCTTAAGTGGTATCGTCACATTAATTTTATAGCCATCTTATTAGCTTATTTGCTGCCGTTTATGGGTTTTGGTGTGCTGATTCAAATCTCGCATGATGTTCAAAAGAGGGAGAAGAAGACGACACAAGCTAGGGTGACAATTTTGAGTAATTTATCACAAAAATAAAGTTATTCTTCTTTCGACAGAATGTCTGCAGATTTTAAGTTCAGCACGTTGAAGGTTATACTTGCTAAAGGTACCTAACGAGACGTAAAAGATAGAATAATTAAACAATTTTCTATATTTCATTTCCGATGCTTACATACGCGGTTCCCGACTTCTGGGAAACGAGGAAGTTCCCACCTGCTAATCACGTGATCACGCTCGATCTGGGTAAACTCTCATGCAGGACACGGTTGAACTCCGTATCCGAGGTTAGCTAGGTTCTCAGTTTCATGTACGTGTGATTTTTGTCACCTAATGGCAGCTTCACAGATAAAGTAAAAATACTCAAAAATACAATGCAGTACTGGTATACATGTAAAAGAACTACTAGACACTATAGTACGAAACAAATGCAGCAAAAGCAGACAACTACAATGATACTTTGGATGAGGATAAAAAGATACTTCCGTGCCTTCTGTACTAAACGTCATGGAAGTTTGTAATTCCACGGGAAACTTCTAAAAATAAATGATTGAGCTGTGCACATGAACTTTAACCGCGTTTCTAAGCGTGGAAACTGAGAATGTGTTTTAAATAATGGATAGCGTAGGAAACATAATAAAATGATGTCGCTAAATATTTGAGAACTATGTCATCCCGGCGAGCTCTCAAGCACTAAGATATCACAACGCAAGTCTTGGCGCCTTCACTCAACAATTCACGATTAAAATACTTTTCACGACTAAGGTATGTTGCTGTGGTCATGATGCCCGTTTTAAAAATCGCAAGAAAAATTGGATAATTAGAGGTTATGGTTAAACCGTTTCTATTTAACATCGTTTGGAAATTCTCTGAGTTCACGATGAGTTTTCCGTGTCATTGGTGCTATTGCTGTCTGTAATTTGCATAATCATGATAAAGCACTGTAATTGAAAGACAACTGACATCATTAATTACGTCGTGGTGTTTTGATTGTTCAGGAATAAGATTTTCTCACAGTTGATTGATCCCATTCCATTAGGCTTTCTGAAATTGAAAGATAATTATTGAATATCCATCCCTCCTAATACCTATCACGTGATCTATAGAAATTACACATTCCCGAGTTTTTTCGTGAGAGGAATTGCTGTCTGACAAGAATTCACTTGTCAACGATAACAGTGCAGTTTACACCCAGGTACTGGCTGAGTTGACAAACTCAACACTGTGTATCACTTTAGGGAGTAGAACAAGAAACTGTAGCTTACATTAAAAAGTAGCTGAGGAAAAAAATTTCAAGTTAAAGCTTCTAGACCTTTATAGTCAATTTAGAAGATATTATTTTTTCCAGTGTATAGATTTTATGTCCTTCATGTCTTGATGTTCGGAAAAGTGAGATTATGTGCCTACAAACAACCGACAGATAATGACAACTGATAGTCCCTTGCCAGCAGCTTAACTTCCCGGGTCAAGACATATTGCTTTACTACTCATTGCAGTGCCATTGTAAATAGTCAAGACACCATTTACCAGGAATTCCGGCCTTCTCTCCTCATAATCAAGTCAGTATTCAATATCGTCCGAGTATAGCTTTCACATTTTCAACACCGAACCTCCAATTACTTCACAAACGATAGGCGAGCGTGATCGTTACAGCAATTGTATGAAGGCTAACGTGTGGGCGCCGGAGCAGATTAAGTCGCCGAATTATTTTTGAACGAAAGCGCATGAAATAAGAAGCAGATTACAAAATGAAGACACGCTCCTGACATTTACACAGAAAGTCGAAAATATGGGTTGAAGAATATGAGACAGTGAAAATGCCATAGGGCAGTGTACACGTGCCACCTTTCATCTCTAGTAAGCTTAATGCTTCGTGAAATGTATTGCTGAGGCTCGATTCGGTTACAAATAAGCTTTGGTATCGAACACTTCCTATAATGACAAGACAGGACTTATTCTACTAAAACTACTGTGCTACACCCAAACACACACATATTAACACATACACACATAACATTATATAAAACACACACACACACACACACATATATTATATATATATATATATATATATATATATATATATATATATATATATATATATATATAACTTTGTTAAATATATAGAGAGATAAACTGATAAATACTTTTAAGATAGATAGATAGATAGATAGATAGATAGATAGATAGATAGATAGATAGATAGATAGATAGATAGATAGATAGATAGATATAGATAGATAGATAGATCAATATGGAGTAGATTTTTGCAGCCTATACCAAGCCTTTGTACATTTGTTTACTCAGTATCTGCGACTTTGTATATATAAGTAAGAAGCAAGGGGACTCTTTACCATTCTCTTTTAAAGTCAAGAAACAATCAGGGGTCACCGTGCGAGGTTCGGTACTGCATATAAACAAAGTCCCTAAAGGACTGGAAAGAAATTAGCAGGGGAGGGTAGGTGTTTTTCGGGAAAATTTGACCCTTCAATAACGTTTTCAGGCAAAAAGTGACCCTCGGACCCTCCTTAATGCTCATGCATGAAGACATCCATCCCGGCGTGTCACAGTCTATATCAATAATTTCATAATTGACACATAATTTATCATTTGACCTTTTAAAGAATATGATTGAGATTTTCAAAAACTAACCTGTATGCAGGGTTTCAATAGATACCATGAAAAAAGGTGAGACTTAACGATTGAAAATTCTATTGACTGCTTACAAATGGCAACTAATGAATGATGTCCGCGACGTTTGAATACATCTTTAGTTTTGTTTCTTTGTTGTATAGTCATTACTGTTATTGTTTGTCCAGAAATTAGTGTGGCCTAAACATGCGTGTCCGTCAACCGCTGTTTTTACTATAATTTCAAGGACTGAGTTTCGTGTCCTCTTTAGAATTCAGAGTATCGAGAATAGAACCGGCACAAGGCGACCTCAATTATAATATAATTCGGGCAAATTGAACTGCGTCAGCAGAACGTGATTTCAGCTATTAACAATGCTGAAGCGGCATATTACAAGATCACAACTTAAATAAGGCGGATCATCAAGCCATAAATGGTTATAGGGACCAGTAATGATCTTATCCAGCCATTATATCGATCAAGGTAGGGAAATTAAGTCCGTTATGTAGTCAACTCTCATCGTCAGCCTATTCAGCGATATGTTCACCAAAGCTTTTATGGGTGTCGGATTCTTGTAATCGTATCCGAAAAGATAATTCCGTGCACACAGCTGTGTCACTGAAATCCCGCTGATTCAAGGAGAACGAAAAGTTAGGAGTACCTTCGAATTACCCTTCGGTTGTTTATGGGGACATCCGATCTGTTACCCGATCTTAACCAGACCTCATGGGAGTAGCCTCTATGAGTAGACAATAAATCATCGCCCGACTACATAATTTATGCATATGATTATTCAAATTACTCAAAAACGCACGTGCAAATTTACACACAGTTAATGGAGCATTGTGTACCTATACAATAGTGTTTCCCTACTTGTTTTCTACAAAACAACAAACTTCCCTTTCATTTGTCGAGTGCCTTATAATTTCGATAATTTGTATTTTTGGACTAACCCTCGAAAATTGCTCTAATGGTAACAGAATAGCCTCATTTTTGTTTCATCTATAAAAATAAAGGTATGACAAAGAAATACATTAGGGCAATTTTCAAAGATGACGTGAACACGTGCAGGAAAAAAGATCAATTCCTTGCAGCGCATGTGATATTAATTTTTACGGGTTGACTCATTGTTACGTAAAGTACTTCACCTACAACGATGTAAATTTGTCTCATATATGCCTGCATTTCTTAAAAACCTTCCGTTACTATACGATTGGGACAAAAATCCCCAACAATTTGGTAGGAGTGATTATCCGGCCGAATGCGAAAACTCTACAAAGGTCCGTTTGTATCAAATTATGCAAATATTTTACACCTAGTCTGATTCGCACCTTATTAGGAGTCTGCGCTACCCATCTGCCCTGGTCCCGAAGAACTCTAACCCTTCACCTCTCTTAAAGAGATGCGTAGCACAGTAACGTTCATTCTTTTACTGCGGTATAGATCGGACAAAGTCTAGCGGCAGTTTCTTTCACGTCAAAAATAATTTATGGGTTTGAACCAAGTTTTTATATATTTTAAAAACAATATTATCAGCATTTTGTCAGTATACTTGATTTGCTTCCCTTAAGGTAGAGTACGCCTTGGGAACAGATACTAGGACCATAAAAGTGTAACAGTACATTTTTGGTCTACCACTTTGGGGGCTCACTTTGAAGCTCGTGGAAGTAAATAAAGTTTGTACTGGCTTATTTATGTGAAAATCAAAAATTTTATTTTTCTCAATAGAGTTACCACATGGGTGGCTGTCATTCTGAATTTCCAATGTCAGTAAATATTGGGTAAGTTGCTTCTGTGGTACCAAATTTTTCACAATGACCCCTGATTTTTGTTGTCGGTTTCTAAAAGGGATGGTTTGAAGTTTCCCTTAGAAATGTTTTGGCAAAAGTATAGGTCTTTCAATTTCGAGACGCTAACTACTTTAGATCTAGAACGAGATAAAGTCTCATTAAATCAACTTAATTTTTTTTATTTTTGTGGTTTGAGACCAGAAGCTCGAACAAAAATAACAAAATTGCAGTTTAGATGCAATGGCAATCTCTGACGTGTAGCAAGATGTCAACAATAACTCTACATTACAGAACTGGACATAGCGTTCGTATGATCCCAGAAATATACTTTTTCTGCCGTGCCGTAGCGCTCTGTCACATTGACATTCTTTTATTTCATTTTTTAAAGCCACGAATCAAAGTGAAAATGGCTGACGCGACTAGTCTCGAACGACGCACACTGGGATAAGAAAGAATACACTTTTGTTTCCTCCTAGCTTGGTGTATAATGGTTTAGATGTTAGATGATGATATAGCTGTTGTGTTGGTGAAAACAGCGAACAATATCCCTCAGCCGGAGGTATGAGCCGATTGCCGAGACAAATTGTCGTAAATAGATCGTTTCTCGGGATAACTAGTCGACACTAACGACTTTTGGTGTGAAACTCTTAACGCAGGTCAATTCTGTACAATGAACATGAATAAGCTACATCTTTTGGGATTAACACAGAAGAAACAGCAACAGGCAGTATGTTTAAAATCTTTATTTTTACAATTAAGGTAGTTGGTCACAGTGATAATGTAAAACAGTCCTTCAGATTTTGAAATCATTGGTTCATATCAATCACCCTAGAATAACAGAATCATAAGACAGACGTTCCATGTATGATTAAATATTATATAATAAGATTATTGAATACATAATGTCTTAACAAGGTCTTTGCCAAGTTTTACATCACTCGCTGAAGAATAAATGATATTGTAAATACCTATTACTACTATTTTACTTGACAGAAATTTTTATATAAATGTTTAAACATTCAAATAAATGCAATGTGTTTTCGTGAGATGTCGGTTGCCCTAAACTGGCTTCCTTTGATAAATATTTACTTCTTTAGTAGCTATAAGATGGACACAGTGATCAAAGAGAATGCTATTCAACCAAGCCATCACCTGTTCTATAAACGTGATAAAAGGTGCACGCTTTCCATCGGTCGTGAGACTTAGAACGTCTGCCAAAGCCTTGACAGTTTAGTACCAGAAAAATGTTCTGATAAATAAAGTATAGTAAAAGTTGTGTAGGACCTCGAAGTAAGTCTTACAGGGGAAATCTTGGATCTAGTGATGCGTCTTGCTACAGGAAAATAAAATAAGACACACGATTACCAAACGGACGCTAGTGCTCGTCAGCTCTTTCCATAAGCATAACCCAAACTAAGTTGTATTGATGAATTTTCCCTTTTTTGAAATCGCCCTGATACCATGGCAAGGACCCGGGTTAGCTAATGACGTTTTGGGATATTTCTCGCTGGACCTAACCGACAGGAGACTTACTTAACCCCTATTTCTAACCCTACCGCCAACCCAAGCCGGACTTATCAGTTGTCTGAGCTCTGGAATAGATGATGTCTGTGCTTGGCGAATGTCAAGGGCTAAATAGTAGAAATCTGGATGTGACAAGATTAGGTCTATTGGTCTTCAGTGCCATATTTTAACAATTTGAAGCCATTTTAAGATACATCATTGTAAATGTGATGAATATTGTCAGAGAGTGAGAGGGTATTTGCCTCTCTTGTAAAAGAAAAACAAAAAAAAACACAAAAAAGGCAGTTTTCCAGGATAATTGCTCGATAAGGGTACCAGTAAATAACATACAAACGATTTCTTGACTAATCGAAAAAGTATATTAATGTGTTGATAATTGAAATACTACAATATATTACTATCATTTGTTAAACATTAGATATATGTAGTGCTGCAGTAAACTGCCAGTAGGTTGCTTTAATTAAGGTGGAATGCGCCTTGGGGACAGATATTCGAAATCTGAAAATTATACAATAGTTTTCTTATCCACCAATTGTTTGGGCTCATTTTTATGCTCTTGAAGTAAATGAAATTTCTACTTTTTAGATGAAATTTTTGCGAAAATCGAAATTTGATTTGTGTTCCAAAAGAGTTATTTAAACCAGTATACGGCGGCCATTTTGAATTGTCAAAATCGGCAAATTCATATTTATGGTATTTTGTTTCCCTTGTAAGTGTTTCTATCAAAATTTACACGGTGACCCCTGATTTTTATTGTCGATTTTAAAACAGACTGGTTGAAAGTTTCCTTGGAGGAACATTTGAGCAAAAGTTTCAGTCTGTCACTTTCGAGAGACATACTCAGTACCTTAAAATTATAGTCCAGACCAACATAGAATGGACGTGCCTTCCTTCCTGTCGTTAAAGTTCCTGCCACGAATCGTTTCCTTAAGCTGTAAAATTTTACAATTCCATCTTAACAAGTTATAGTGAGATATCCTACAAACCGTCTTGTGTCAATTATTGAAATATGTGCTCTAGGTGATGCTGCTAACTGCGTTGGTACGGCTGAATGCTCTTATGATACCGGCCCTGAATTGTTTATACTTCAGCGCATAGATGATGGGGTTGATGCAAGAGTTGAGGTAAGCCAGTGCAACTGTAGCCTCATGAACACGCTGGTTGATTGAGCTAAAAATTCCGAAGTTGATGAGGAGAAAGTAAAGCTGGTTCGGCGTCCAGCAAATGGCGAACGCTAAAAACACAAGGCACAGTGTTTTGTATACATTGCGACGCGCTCGATGAAGGCTCTTTGTTCGTTCGTCGAGTCCTTCCGTACGTTGCGAACTAGCCGTCGAAACCGATACGGTAGTAGGTGCCGCCGATGCGGGACGAAGCATCTTCGGCGGGCACAGCACGATGGCGATGTGTGTATATGCGAAAGCCATGGCAGCGAGGGGGATGAAATACTGTATGGAAAACGAGCAAATGCCGATGAAATGGCTGATTTCTGTAGATATTCTGATCTTTTTGCACTGCCCGTCAATCACACGGGTTCGTAGTATGGCGTAGGTTTGCCACGCGAATGCAAGAACCCAAGAAACCATTATCAGCGCTTTCGCTCTGCGCAGCGTGAAGTTCGCTACGTACTTCAGAGGATAAACTATAGCCAGGTATCTCTCGAAGGTCAGCACCACAAGACTGTAGGTTGACGCCAGAAGCGAACTCCACATCAGATAACGTGACGCCCAAAAGCGACAAACGAACTGATCGAAGACGGACGACTGGGAGTAGTAGGTCTTTCCCGGAATTCTGTGAATCGAGATGATCAAAACTGACGAGAAGAAGTCTACCGCTGCCTGGTTGACCACAAAGATGTTCGTCCGGGTCTGAAGAGCGGGCACGCGGGCGATTACAAAGCCAACAAACAAATTATCGATGATTCCGATCGCACCAATGACTACAATGGCGATTTTATAGCTGTCGCTATATCCCATAACCCAGCTGACACTTTTACTGGTTTCGCCTAAATCGGTCTCGTTACACGCCAGGCTTCCGTTCATAATGTAGTCTTGACAAGCGCTTGATGAATTCGCCATTTCCTAAGAATACAATAAAAGTTGAAGTTATTATTTGAAACATAGTTCTAGAAGCTGTTTTGTGTTTTCACTATTGTTGTTCTTTCTGTTAAACAATTGTTTCTTGTTCTGCTCACGAAATCATATTGAAATGTCACTTTTCATTTGTTAACTATGGCAACGTATAGTGCGCGAATGTTGCGTTTTGACGTTAAACAACTGCAAAATCTGTGAACGTCAAAAATCATTTGCTGACTGCTATTTGACTTTTGTAGCGCAGAGTTTATAGGAATGTTAAAATTCTTCAAATTCTTTTCCTTGTCAATGCTTATCGTTACAGGGAACACAAAACTCAAACTTCAAATCACCATTTATAAAACCATCGTAAGTGTAAAAGCAAAACTTCTCTCGCTGGTTTGTGAAAGTGGGCGTAGTTTATATCTGTGTGCTTTCTAAAGTCTAATATTCCCACGTGTTGGGAGGATCAACATTGATTGAGATATCGAGAATCTAGAAATTTGACTCAAAAACTTGATGTTGAAATAGTTCGAAAATAACGTATAATTCAGCATCATTCCACTTCCTTGACATATACTTAGTTCTTCTA